>PVJC01053025.1:0-10954 GCA_004026665.1 Murina feae
TCTGACTGACTTATTTTGCTTAGTAGAAACTGATGAGCAAAAATAGAACCAGAGTCACTGAAGCATCGAACAGACTGTCCAATCTATAAGGGAAGGCAGGGGTAAAGGGGTAAAAGATCAATCAAAGGACTTGTATACATGCATATGAGCACAAGCAAAGGACAAAGACTGGGGTAGTGGGGGAGGGCATGTGTTGGAGGGTGGAGGCGGCTGGGGAGAGGTCAATGGGGGGAAAATGAGACTTATATAATACTTTTAACAATGAAGAATTTTCTAAAAAGAGAGGTAAATGGAAAAACAAAAAACACCCACACAAACACAGTTTGGAGTCTTTTGAAGTCTTTCCACCTTCTCCCGCCAATGTCTCAAAACATTTCTCTGCAGCCCTTCCTTAGACATTTCTAGTAGCCTTCCAGGAGAGCTATCTTCAGAGAATATTTCAAATTTCATTACACATACAGCTTTAAAATATTAATTCAATCTGTAGGAGTTTATTAAAATGTACTGGATTGGAAAATGACACAAAAATAATATCCACTGGTTTTCCTTTATAATATCATACAACTAAACTGACATATTTTGGAGTAGCTGAGTTATTAAAATGCCGCCTTGTGCTGATGTAAGTGTCACTTATATTTAAAAGGAAGGTAATTTTACATGATTTTCTCGCTTATTTTTTGTCCTGGTGATGCCAAGAGATTCGTGGATTCAGTGGCTTCATCAAATGCTCTTGTTCCTTCTACCACAGTAGAAGGAACTTTAAATGGAGACTGGAAGCCTTTAGAACCCTTCTTCCCAGGGGAAATTATGAAATGTCAAAATGGTCACATCAGCCCCTTGAACTCGCCTGGGAATAGAGACTTAACTTGGTCATGGGAATAGAAGAAGATTTCCTTGAAGTTCTTTCACCCTCCTGGTCTCTCCTCTGAAAACATTCCATTAAGCTGTATCATTGTCCAAAATGGAATGCTCACAACCAAACTCAATTTATCAGAGATATTAGTTAGGACTGTTAATATTCCAAGTGGCAGGAAATCCAACTTAAGTGACTTAAACACTAGAGGTTATGAGTTCACGTAACTCAAAAGAAATAGGGCAGGCTTCAGATGAAGCCTGATCCAGGAGTTCAGACAATGTCACCAATCTTTCAGTTTCCCTCTGTCTCTTTGTGCTATAACCTAGTGTTAGATTTATTCTCAGGGGGCTGTCTGGACCTTCAGAGATCTCTCTCTCCCATCCTTGCCCTGCATTGTCCAGAGGAGGCTTGAGAGTTTTCTCTAGTAAAACTAAGGAGCACCCATCCCTAAAGGGAGGAGAGGCACCCATCCCTCCCAGATCACATGGTTGAGAATGAGGAAGGGTGTTTCCCCTCAGGACATTCCAGTGTGGTTTCCCGGACAAGAGAGGACCATTCTTAGCAGCGCGCAACCTGTGTCTGCTGTTCCAGGTGGGTTCTGAGCAATGCAGAGCAGCCATGACCCTCCCCTCCCTTGTTCAAGAACAATGCTGTCCAACAGAACTTCTGTGAGGATGGCAATGTCCTAAATCGGCGATTTTCAGCCTTTTTCATCTCGTGGCACATATAAACTAATTACTAAAATTCTACAGCACACCATAAAATATTTTCTTTTTTGCTGCTCTGACCCTCCCCTCACAAAAAAAAAAAAAATAGGCATAATTTTGATTCATTGAAACTGGATGGCTATTGTTGTGTTGGCCGTTATCATTTTTTTAATTTGACAATCTAAGGGAAAGGAGATCAGTGCCCCTGACTAAACAGTCAGGTACTGCACGTGTGAAAACTTCTCGCGGCACTCCCACTGAAAATCACTGCTCCAAGTCCACGCTGGCTAATACAGCAGCTACCGAAGCAAAGGTGACCTGAGCAGTTGAAGTGCGGCCACTGTGACTGAGGGGCTGGGTTTCTGATATTTAAACCCAAGTTAATTAAATAGCCACACGAGGCCAGGGGCTGCCATACCGTGCGGTGCAATGCTAGAAACTCACACTCCCATTAAGGCAACTGAAGATCACATTGGTCTTTTGGCAGGCACATAATATTATTTATAGCACACAATGGAGCTTATTATCAACAACATTCCACAACTTTTTTTTTTCTATTTATGAGGCCACTGAGTCATCTTTGTCATTCTGTACACTTGCAGTTAATTATTTAGACCTAAATGCAAGAGATTACATTTAATAAAGATTGAATTACCAGGGCTTCCCCACCCTTAAAAAAAATTTTTTTTATTCTGATGTTTTGAGCCATGCTTGGTCTACCAACCTCCTGTTGGTCTATGTAGTGAAGGGTCCTGCACTTCAGCAGGGCTTTTGTGGTTGAGATTGTGATGGCTTTTAAGAACCTGTGGCACTTCTGTGACTGCATGAAGATTTCAGTGTGCTTCTGCTAATGCTCTCTTTTTTTTAAAGGAAAGAACTTAAAACCTTCATTAAATTTTCAAAGGTTAAAAATCAATAATCAATAATTTGCATCTTTGCACAAATGCTAAACCGGGGCAGAAACCTGTTGCCTACTGTCAAGCATGGCCCCCCAGACTAATACCAGGATTTGCCCCAGGCTCTGTGTCTGGCCCCTTAGACCACAAAGATAGTGAGCTTTTATTTATATTTTTGAGCTTTAGTTACCCTGCTCTGTGCTGAAACTTCACCCCCGTCCTGACCCCCCAACATAAGGCAAAACACAAAAACCATTAACTTTAAATTTTGCCTTCTTTCCAAAGTCTGCCAATTGTCACTCACTCTCTAGAGCCCTTAGGCAAGTGTTTTTGTATTTTGTCCACAGTTCATAGCTGTTATGTGTGAGAGGGTCATTCTTGTATCACGTTATATACAATTCCCTATCTTACTATCTCATTCTTAAGTCTTCTTATCTCATTCTTATATACACAGCATTTATTTAATCAGAACTGTAACAATGAACATTTAGAATTTTACCAATTTTTTTTTTTTTTTTTTTTTTTTTGCTGGTGTAATTATTGCTGCAATGAAGATCCTTGTTTGTATCTCATTGAGCACATGTCTAAGTAAATACTAAGAACAAGAAATGTGGGTTCTAGGGTTCATGCATCAAGAATGTAATACAGCCCCAACTGGTTTGGCTCAGTTGATAGAGCACTGGCCTGTGTACTGAAGGGTCCCAGGTTCGATTCCAGTCTAAGGGCATGTACCTTAGTTGCGGGCACATCCTCAGTAGGAGGTGTGCAGGAGGCAGCTGATCAATGTTTCTCTCTCATCGATGTTTCTAACTCTCTATCCCTCTCCCTTCCTCTCTGTAAAACCTCAATAAAATATGTTTTTTTAAAGAGAAAGTAATACATGGCAGCTGAAAGTCTAGAAACATTAATAGTATTTTATCATGAATTAAGTCATCTCAATAAACCGTTTGATATGTACTAAAATGCATAATAAAAATGCAAAATTTATCACATGAGCCAAATGCACCAAAACATTTACAAACATGGTAATCACCTTGTACATCCTACCAAAATGTTTTCCAACCTGTTTATGGGTGCTGGCTACTCTACTCCGACATAGGTAACTAGGGGAAGTTGGAATTTTCTTTCTCTGGAAGATTGGGAAAGGAAGCATTTCTATCTGAGGTTGGTTCAATATGGCCAACAAAAGCCATGCGGCCAGTCTACGGCCATACCACCCTGAACACGCCCGATCTGGTCTGATCTCCGAGGCTAAGCAGGGTCGGGCCTGGTTAGTACTTGGATGGGAGACCACCTGGGAATACCAGGTGCTATAGGCTATATAAAAAAAAAAAAAAAGTAGAAAGCCATGCAGCCAAAGCAACTGGAGGTAGATGGGCAATGCAAAGCACGTGGCTATCTTTGATGTTCTCGCTCTCATCTAAAAATGGGGCTCAGCTCTGCCTTGTCTCACACTGAGAGGCCACTGGGGAGACATATTTGCACAACCCTAGAGCAGGAAAGTTGCAGAAATGAGCACCACAAGAGCTGAGTGATGAAAAGGAGCCTGGCCTTAACTGTCCACCCCCTAATGTATGCCAGCCTCGCCCTCAACAAATAGCAGACTCCCCAAAGAGTAAACATGGAGGATTATTAAACCTTCATTTCTTAACTTCCGGTTTAATTCAAAAATCATGGGAGACTACAATCTTACTTTGTGGTACATCCCCGCCCACCCTCCACTCCCCCCCTCCCCCCCATGCAGCTGGAATAGGGAATCTGTCATTTATTAGCTGGTAAATGTTGGGTTTTTCTTCATGACATTAAATATTCTTTTTCATGATGGTGTTTTACTTTAAAAATAGCAAACAGATCATGATGTGACCTGCGTAGAGATATTTTCAAAGTAAGTCTGAGAACTGAAATCTCTGCTTATTGTGTAATGGGTTGAAGTCCCACTATCCTATTGGACGATCCTATGCTGGCACCACACCACTCACCACAGTGGTAAGAGAAAGTTAATAGAACATGAGAAAAGACGTGGTGCATCCATTTCACACTCAACAAAGTTGTTTTTCATGAATTTAAGAACATGACAAGGACCTGTTGCTATCAGGCTTTTTCACGTTGTTTTAATCGGGTGTTTACTCGTGAAATATTTACTAACCCTCCACACCGTGTCTACTAGACCCTAAGGGAAATACAAACATGAACTATCCTGAGACCAGCACAGAGCAGGGTCCCAGGATAGGCTCAGGTATCAGGCTCTTTATGTAGACCAAACTAACAATGTTGATATTTTAAAAGAAATTGAGTTTCTGACCTCATGGAGTTTATAGTCTAGTAGAAAATAAATATTAAGTAAAAAAAAAAATTACAAGCTTAGGCATTCACATGAAGTGAAAGTTCTAACCTTACATTGTAATTTAAACCAGCTGACTTCTCGTCCCTCCCTCCCTCCCCATCACACGGCGACATCCTATAAAAATGAGTTCCTTGCTTTTCATTTCCTCCCTCTATTTCATTCTTTCTCTTACTTTACTTCATGTAATATTTGTTCATGGAGTGTCTCCTATGTGCCCATCAATGTTAGAGCAGGAAATGTCAGTGTAAACAAGATACACAGTGCCTGTGAAACAATGTCCACGGGCGCCCTTCTCGTAGCACCTGATGGTCTGCGGGTAGGTTTGCCCTTCATGGGACCTGCTGGTGATTTGAGTATTTTCATTCTCAGATCAGAAACCAAAGAATGATCAGGACCATAAATCAGAGGGTTGTCCCACAGCAAAGACTTTGCTGGGACTCGAAGAAGCTGGACAGTATTTCCCATGGGACGAAGGCTCGCCAAATGACCAGAGTTTGTTGAAGCTCTCCACGCCCTGCTTAAGTCCAGAATTCACAGTCAGCTGTCTGAGGTGCTCTCACTCCATCCTTCCTTCCAAGACCCACAGAGATGAAGTAAATGAGCCACAGAAGGAGGGATTTCTTCCAGACTGGAGATATTACAAACCTCCTCTGAATCTAAGAGCTGGCTTTACAAGGCGGCATTCACTATTGAGGGGAGACCTCCGAAGAGGTCTTGTGGTCATAATGGTTTTATGATTATTTTGGATCTCTGTAAAGACTCCTGTGTTTGGGTAACTGATTCCACACTGGAGAAATCACACGAACATTCCTTAACACTAGTCTGTGGCTTTGTTTGACAGAAGTAAAGGAGCTCTGTGTCCATTCCAGTCCCCTAGTACACCCCCAATTCACATGACTGTGGATTCTTTCAGAATTAGACTCTAGGTCTTCTATATTTTTTAAAAATCACATATGCAAAACAATTTGGGGAAAGTCTATACTGTGTTGAAAATAAAATATATTCAATGTCAGATTGCTCTCCTCCAAAAACCTATTTTTGAAGAAATTCTATTTGTGAGTTAAAATGCACACACATACATACACATACATACAAACATACACATATACATATAGACATGCATACATAAAAAATAAACAGATTGGGAAAATACCTGCCCCTTTTCTTCTACTATCAACCAATTAATTAGGCATTATTGCCTTAGCACCTATCCTTTAGGAGAAGTCTACCCTATATGTCAAAAATAAAATGTCTAAGTCAGGTCGCAATCTTCCAAGAGCCTTTAGTTGAAGAGATAAGATTTGTTAATTAAAATATGTAATACATACATACATACACACAAAGAAACAAAAAGTTTAGAAAAATATATAAAGGATGACAAAAAAGGAATACATTCAACTAATATTTATGAAGTGTGTATTTATTTATTCGGCATGCTCGAGGGCCAATACAGAGTTTTTATTATAGTGAGATAGACAGGTAATAAACAAGTATAGATATAATTCCAGGAAAAGTTCCTGATAAAAAATAAAGCAGGGTAAAAAGAATTACGGAAGAAGTATGATATTTATGAAGAGTGTAGTCAGGACAAGGTGGTATTTGAGATTAGACCACGTGAAAACATGTACAGAAAGTAGCCATAGACCCAGACCATGCAGGTCCTGCAGATGACAGAAAAAAAACATGTCCTTTCATTCTAAGTGAGAAGGAAGAGATGTATGGGGACTCTTGAGCTGAGACTGGCATGATCTGTGGTGTGTCTCCTGGGTTAAGAACAGACTGCAAGGGACAAGGGCTGAAGCAGGAGACCAGGTAGAAGCCTGGTAATGATAAGCAGTGACGATTGCCTGGACCAGGGTGGTAGTGGGGTGATAAAGAAGTAGATGAATAATGACAATGTTCTGGGGGTAGAATATCCGTTGTGGATATAACGGAAGTGAGGTGTGGAAGAAGTAAAGGAATCATGGATGACACCAAGGTGTCTGGCCTGAGCTATTAGAAAAATTGCTAGTGGAAATAAAGACAAAAAGGTTAGCTATCATAATATGTTCCCACTAGAATAACTACAATTCATGAGACTGACAACATCAAATAGTTGTGAGCATGTAAAACAACTAGAATTCTCATGCATTGCCGACGGGAGTGTAAAATGGTATAACCACTTGGAAATCAGTGAGTACTTTCTCATCAAGTTAAACTTATACCTACCAGCAATTTATTCATAGATGTATAACATGAAAAATGAAAACATGTGCCTCAAAAAGACATACATAAGAATATTCACAGCAGCTTTGCTTACAATAGTCCTAGAATGGAGACAAACCAAATTTCCATTAAGAGGAATTGAAAAGTGTGATATAATTATAAAATGCAGTCCTATTCGACAATTTAAAGGAATGAGCCACTGTTACACACAGCAACATGGATAGATCTCCAAAACATTTTTTCTGAGCAAAAGAATTCAGGTGCAAAAGAATATAGGATGTCCCAAAAACCTGCATACATGCATTTGAGCCGCTAACTCAGTTGCTATTCCTTTCTTTTCAGATTTAGCCCATTGGAATTAATAATTATTCAAAGTATGTATACATTTTTGGAGATATCCTCTATACACTGATTGGTTCCTCTTAAATGAAGGTCTAGAATAGGCAAAGCTGATCTGTGTTGATAACTCAGGAATGGATGTGCTTGGTGGGGAGGGGACGATGGGAGGTTTAACCTGGATGAAGCGCAGTGCAGCCTCCTGGAGTGATAGAAAATGACTTTGTCTTGATAGGGGTAGAGTGTACAACCGTGAATGAACTTGCTGAAACCGAGCAAACTGTACACCTCACTATACACTTCATTTCACTGTAGGATTATTATACCTCACTAAAAATATTTACATAAAAATGATTTTTTTCAAATAAATATTTTTAAATTAACCATATGGATACCCAATGACACATGCCACTTACGTATAAAAACACAAAAATCTATATATCCATATAGGTACATAGATGTATACATGTATAATTAAAAGCAGCACTTTTACATTAAAAGAATGTGGCTGGGTAGCATTTCCTCTCTGACCCAGCATTAATAATAACAGTAGCATTACCTTGTTTAAATTTTATGACAGGCTTTAGAAAGTGGCTAATTTTACTTGCACCACTTCACACATAAACGACTGAGTATTAGAGAGGAACACGACTTGCCCAAGGACCTATTGCTGTGGAGCAGGAGAGTTGAACTTGAACCCATAACCACGTCACAACAGAATTTATACCTTTATCTATTGCACTGTACTTCTCTCTCCCAGCACTCTCTAAGGAATCCTTGGGCTTCTCTAGGATCTTAGATGATTTCTACAGTGCTGCCTCTGCCTCCATGCACGCTTTATCAGCCTTCCTACCCAGCTCCTCCCCATTGATGCCTCCTTTAGAACATCTGCTTGGCTTTTGGTATAGACATTGTCTTTTAGCTGTATCGTGACTGAACACGCTGAAGCCCTAGGGTCAGTCATGCCCCACCACCATACGATACCCAGGCTCTCAGGACCCTCACCTACGTCTAGAACCCTAGGCCCAGATATGCCGAGAAGGAACTTAGGATAATTTATCTCATTTTGGAACCGAAACCTCTTGCCAATCAGTGAGGAGATGCTGGGCAAATCTCCTTGCTGGATTCATTTGATGAGACTGGACCTCTATTTCTTTTTCTACAAAGAAACTCTAAATCATTTAAGCCACAGAATGGAGATGAGTTTACTATGAACATATACAACTCAAATGTGTTGGATCTTAGACAAAGTAGTCCTTATCTGTTAGAGTTTTAAAAGTCTGACTTGTCAATTCTGAAAATTCGACCACTTCATATTTTCCAAAACTCAAAAAATGATTCTGAATACTAAGGCTAGATCTGGCAAGAAAGCAAGAGAAACAAGTAGTAGGTTAGAATGTAAAACAAACAACCTTTCAGCAAGCTGTGCCTCTTAACCCTAGGAAACACGCTGGTGCCTTGGAGAGCACAGGTCAATGTATTGGTCTCTCACTTGATTAAATTATTAGTATTTAAAAAAAATAACTCTGAGCAAGCAACAAAACACTCCACAGTGCTTTCCATAAATAAAATTTAATTTGCTATCTCAAGAGCTGCTGGCTTTTATCACCAAAGATTGGAGCATGGTATTTTCAGGGAGAAAGTTTTTTTTTTTTTTTTTAAATCTAGTTTGGAGGAAACATGGCCAACATTAGCTCCAAATATTTTATTTCAAACATAAAGCACAGAACCAATACTAATAAACAACAGGCTCTTATGCCAACATCGGTGCATGTTTTTGTTATTGCATTATATTCCATGAGAGTTATTATGCATAATTAAATAGAAAAAAATCCTTGAACTCAGAATTATAAAACCGTCACCACAAACCAACAATTCTGCTTGATGTGTATTAAGTCATTAAATTTATTATAAAAAATAAAGGAGGAGGGGAAAAATCTTTTCCTTGTAAATCATTAAAAATGCATGAGGGTTGAAGGCAGAGCAAACAGCCCATACGTTTGCCGAGAGAACTACTGCGGGAAAAGGCCCTGTGATACAGAACAGAAAATGAGATTTTCTTGAAATCAGAATGGTCTGTTATCAAAATGCCAACCACGTGGACTCTTGAGAAGAGGGGATTTAGAAATCCTAAGAATGCCAATGTTGGTCTCAGTGTTCTGGATAAAGAATGTTTGGAGTACTGGTTGTGGCCTAAAGCGTCTCATAGCTGAGCAATTCAGGAGAAGGGGCCACTCTGGGATCCGTGAAAGGCAAGAAGATCCAGGAAGCACATGCCGAGTTAGGACCTGGCTTCTGGACAAGGGTCAACCCAGTGTGCACCACATCTGCACCAATGACTGACAACGATTGAGCAGCCAGGTACTTAGGCATCAGGAGCTATGGCAGTCTGTTCATCCCGGAGGCCTACACAGCACATGTCACAATCCAGCCGGGCTCAGCATTATAAGTGTGCTTTAAAAGCTTTTTCTTCAGATATATTTTTATTGATTTCAGAGAGGAAGAGACAGAGATAGAAGCATCATGATGAGAGAGAATCATTCATCAGCTGACTCCTGCACATCCTCTACTGGGGATTAAGCCCACAACCTGGGCATGTGCCCTAACTGAGAATTGAACCTTGACCTCATGGTTCAAAGATCAATGCTCAACCACTGAGTCACGCCGGATGGGTGAACAGCTTTTCCTTTTTTTAAAAAACATATTTTATTGATTTTTTTTACAGAGAAGAAGGGAGAGAGATAGAGAGTTAGAAATATCAATGAGAGAGAAACATCGATCAGCTGCCTCCTGCACGCCCCCTACTGGGGATGTGCCCGCAACCAAGGTACATGCCCTTGACTGGAATCGAACCTGGGACCCTTGAGTCCGAAGGCCAACGCTCTATCCACTGAGGTGAACCAGTCAGGGCAAAAGCTTTTCCTTTAAAAAAAAAAAAAAGTGTGTGTGTATATATATATATATATATATATATATTTCAGAGTGGAAGGGAGAGGGAGAGAGAGATAGAAACATCAATAATGAGAGAAAATCAATGTGCCCTTGACTGGAATTGAACCTGGGACTTTTCAGTCTGCAGTCGATGTATCCACTGAGCCAAACCAGCTAGGGCTGAAAGCTTTTTCTTAATGTGTTATAACTGAGGCATTACCGAAATGGGCAGGAGTAGAGCTCTAAGTCAGCGGGAACAAATACCATTCAAACTGGCTTAGATAACAGGGTCTTTATGAAGGGAAAGTCAAAGTCATACACAAACTGGAAACTGAGTTCAGTCAGAACACCTATATTGGAGAGTGAGGTATGCATGCTCCTGCCTCTGCCTCACATGGAGTTATGTGCGAGAATTTTGCAAGAAGGGGCTGTAAGTGAATAGAGTGTTTTTCTATTTACTCATCTACTTGTTCTGGTGCGCACTGGACGTCCATTTTTCTTCTTAATCTGTGCTAGCTCTTTCCACTCTATTGATGGCTTTGCTGTCCATTACAAATTTAGGCATGTGGCATTGATGCCACCACCCAATGCTGGCCTCAGCTTCACATGACTTCCCATGTAAATGACTGCCTCTTTCTCTTTGGGGAAAGGAAGGAACAAAGGGAGGGAGGGAGGGAGG
>PVJC01053026.1:0-10953 GCA_004026665.1 Murina feae
CATTAAAAAAAACAAAAGCACCCAAAACATAGAGGACATTAAATGACTTGCTAAAGTCAAACAACGAATTGGTGGTAAAGTTAAACTTGCAGCTCTACCCCAATGTCCTGTTCCTCCCTTGTAGCCATATTCTGATTTTTTTTCTTTAACTACTTGAGAAGGCTCCGATGTCTGCACAGCCTACTTTGTCCTATGCACTCAGTTGAACTTGATATATTTCAAGCTACATTTAAAATGAAAGTCCAAAAGCCAAGAATAGATAGCCCAATCTTAGAGTGATGTACACAAGTATAAGACACCACTCTTACAAAGTATCATGTGTTTTAGTGATACACACTTGAGGCACGAAAGGAAGACTAGAAAGTAATAAATAATTTTCACTTCTATATATTTGTCCATTACACTGACCTTTATTATCCGTTTTAAATGTCCACAGGAAAAAGGGTGTAGTCATATGGACTATTTTAGGACTCAAGTATTCTTAAAATTTAAATATTTCCATTTAACAAATTTGGTTAGAGCTAAACTTATCTTTTCTAACGTATTTTCTTCATTAGTTTGTTTTCTCAGCACTCTCGGCACATTTCTGCAGCAAGATAAAATGCCATTTCCAAGCCCATCATTCAGATGTACTCTACCAGGCTTTTAAAACAATTTAGAAGAGTGCTATAACTGCCTAAATTGAGAAGCTTAAAGTACAAGAACTAAAATAAAGTGATTTTTTAGTCTGGAATGATTTTCAAATGTTATAGAGTAGGATAAGCTTCTAGACCACTGATGTTCACTACATGTTTTAAAATTGTGAAGTATTTTGCCCAATTAAAATTAAAGAGCACTAGAAAACGGAGCAGTCAGTTTACTTAAGCTTGGAAATTTCATTTCATTCAAATTGGATACAGTAGTTAAGTAAAACAATGGAGCTTCTATTTCCTGCCACATGTTTTTTTTTTTTTTTTAAGTACACAAGAACTGTCATACGAGCAGCCTGTTTGCCTGCTCAGCCCAAGGTTTTATGTTTCTGAAAGGACTCCACCCCCATCTCTTAATGCTGAAAATAAATCAATTTCATCTGCTGTTGTTTTATTTCGAAGGCTTTCTTCCCCCTGCTTCCTTTTAGGCCAGTTTCCACAAAGCCATATGGCAGCTGAGAGGAAGAAAGGAGTGAGCTGTGTTTTCAGACCTTAACAAAGGGGTTGTGGTGTCAGAGCCGCCCATAAATGCATGAGACACAGTCATGGGTAGAAGGGCCTGCAGCTCATCAGTGAGGACTAAAGGGAAAGGCGATAGAGCTGCCGCTGCTTACACAGAGAAACATCGAGAGCTTTCCTTGGTCATGGCACCCGCCTTCATCTACTCCCACCTTTACCACATCCCTTCCCAGTCAGTTTGGTGCCAAAATTCCATTAGCTATATTAATGACATATGGTTGGAGGGAAGAGTATGTGGCAGGGCAAGAAAGGCACACAGTGAGCATTCTTTCTATTAATTTCTGATATTTGTATCCCATGGTGCAAGAATCCCAACAAAGATCGTGTCCATCACGTTTTTAAAGAGCTCAGAATACACCAGAGCCAACAGCCCGTAAAATACGACTGATCTCTCACCTACTCTGGTTGAACTCTTCTGTTCTCTAGTAATAGAAAATATTAAACAGACCCCTGAACAAGCATATAACATACATGTTTTTAGACTGTAAGTTTAAAATCATAAGTTTTGACATAGGGATATTCAGAATTCCTGATCTCTCTCTCTCTCTCTCTCTCTCTCTCTCTCTCTCTCTCTCTCACATACACACACACACACACACACACACACACTGTCTCATCCTTTTGTTGTTTCACACTATATATTTAAATATTGAAGCTGAAAACTTTTGAGACAGGCAAGTTTCAAACCTTTTAAACATGTGAAACAATTGCACAGCATAATAAAAAAATTTTATTGGTAACTTTTAGAATAACAAGTCGTGATATACATGAAAATAATTATCAAAATTTTTTTAAAAAAGTAAACAAATATATATGTTATTCTCTCACACCAATGCCTACCACAGAACTGTATATTCACATTGGGCGGTGGTTAATAAGATGGAAAAAGTTGCCTAATATATGCCTAATACTTATCCTTTCTAAAGTGAGAACAGGGAAAGAGAGAAAAGGAATATATGAGGAATAGTCCCTACCCACACATGTGAGGATCTCCTTAATTTCCATCACTTTAAAATTATGGCAAATAGAACTCAATTGCTTCTAATCCTGCCCAGCCTCTCCAAATTCTTTACTCAGTAATTGGACACTGGAATTATTATTTAAAGAAGCAGGATGCATTAAGATATTTAGGCCGTAACAGAATTAGAGGTATTGTTGAAAAGTTTATTGGACAATGAATTATCTGCCATTAGGAAAAAATGTGACAGCTGAGGGCAGGGAAAATAGTAGTCCTGGGGCTTGAGCAGTGATGATGATGATTTAAATAAAAAGGCTCATGGTAAGTGCTTCAAAGGAATGCTCCACCGTGGGCAAGTGGATAAGTATGTTGTGCTGCACCAAATACACAAGTGAGACTATGCAATCGTCCCAAGAGAAAGACCTAAAAGGTAGGTCACAATGCTAGTATGGCCTAAAAAGAAGTGGAAATTAGAGTGATGAAAAGTATTTGGGACTCCTGATAATGGCAGTCAAAAGAACAGTCAATTCCTACCAGAGAAAATAATTACAAAACCTTTACCAAGTCACTGGAAACAACAAAAGCCAGACAACAAATTGGAACAAGTTTATTGAAAAAATTCTACTTGTATTGAGAAGAAAATGTGAGTGTGTGGCCTTTTACCCCAAGTTCTTTCATGAACGCCACCTGCAGTGAAGAAAAGCCTCCACTGCTTCAAGGGCAGATAACTGAGTGCAGGGAAGGAACAAGAAAGCCATAGTTTGGCCAAAATCAGAGGCTGAATATAAACTATGCAGACCTCTGTGTGTCTAATGGCTACACATGCATGTGGTAGCTCCTTGACAGCCTGAGGAACAAGCTTGCAGAGACTGCGGAGAACTCCACTTTGGAAAGATGGCCTATTGTTGCGGCTTCAGGTTGCTACAACTTTGACTTTGTTCCCTTCCTGGGCATAGCATAGGCATCAGAAAGCTAAGGCTTACTGGCTTGAGGTTAGGAACCTGAACCCTGGGATGTCTGAACAACTAGAAATTTAAGGGGGAATTACAAAAAAATGGAGAATCCCAGACAGAGCAATCTCCAGAAGCTTTGTATAAATTCTACTCCAATGCATGGCTGATCACTAAACTATGCAAACACAGAGAAGTCAGGCTAAAAAATGAGCTGCAGGAATCTGAAAACCTTGAGCAACGGCATCATTATTGATCACTGTGGGTGGAGAAATTTCACATTTGTAATTCAGTCCAGGTATCTGCCCAGTAGAATAGAAATTCAACAGTTCACAGAAGAAAAAAACACACACACACACACACACACACACACACACACACATCACAAAATCTATAGTCAAAAAAACATATAAAATGTTTGATTTTAAACAAAAACTAATAGACATGTAAGGAAACAGGAAAATGTGACATAATTCAGGGTGGAAAAAGCAGTTAATAGTAACTGATGCCAGTTGGGCTGGATAATACATTTAGCCAATAAACACTTCAAAAAAACTATTATTAATATACTAAAAAATGATAGGAAATTGCATTTTAAAAACTAAAGGACAATATGAGATTAATTAGTAAACAGAAACTCAGTAAAGAAATTAAAACTATTAAAGAGTAGAAAAATACAGCCCTGGCCCAGTGGCACAGTTGGCTGGAGGGTTGTCCCATAGACCAAAAGGTTGTGGGTTTGATTCCCCATCTGGGTGCATACTGGAGACAACTGATCTGTGTTTCTCTCTTTCTCTCTCCCTTTCCCCATTCCTATCTCTCTAAAGTATAATAAAATTTATAAAAAACATATTCTCGGGTGATGATAAAAAATCTTTTTAAAGAACAGAAAAATCTAGAGGTTAAAACTAAATAATTGAAAACTTTACTAGAGGGTTCAATGGAAGACTTAATATGACAGAATATCTTCAAGCAAGGTAAATAAAAATACACAAAACTTTTAAAAAGAGGAAAAATGAATAAAAATCAAGTGTGCCACAGACACCTGTAAACAATATCTAACCATTTAAAATTTATGTAATTGTACTAGCAGAGAAGGGAAATTGGGAAAAAAAATCAATGAAATAACAGCTGAAATAATTCACAAATTTAGTGAAAAATATTAACTTGTAATTTTGAGAAGCTCGATGAACTCCAAGTAAGAGATCTTGAAAACAGCAACAGAAAAATAACATTACATACTATTGTACTGCATTAACAATTCCATTAATAGCTGGCTTTTCAGCAGAAACCATATTCTCCAGATGATATTTAAAAAATACATTAAAATACTTTTTTAAAAAGCAAAGTAAAAATGTTGTGCTATTGATCATTCAAAAATGAAAATGATATGTATTTTCAGCTAGTCAAAATCTGACAGGATGTGTTGATATCATACAACAGAAAATATTTTTTAAAGTCATAAGCAAGCCCTGACTAGATTGGCTCAGTGGATAGAGCATCAGCCTATGGAGAGAGGGGTCTCAGGTTTGATTCCAGTCAAGGGCATGTACCTTGGTTGTGGGCACTTCCCCAGTTGGGGGTGTGCAGGAGGCAGCTGATTGATGTTTCTCATCGATGCTTCTCTCTATCCTTCTCCCCTCCTCTCTGTAAAAAAAAAAATCAATAAAATATATTTTTTTAAAAAGTCATAAGCAAAAGAAAAAATGACAAGTGTAACTCAAATATAAAGGAAAAAGGAAATTATAAATATGTGATATATATAAAAGGAAAATAATCCAAAAAATGAATACATTTCCTTCATAATAACTTTCAAGGACATTTTATTGGCAAGCTCAGCCTGCTCTACAATTTCCTAATGAAAGCAATTTTTGAGTAACCCTGAACTTGTATAGTACAGCTAATTGGAAGAGCTAAGAATGTTTAAAATTCAAATGGTATGGCATAAAATGTCTGAATTTTGCATAACAGACCACAAAAAAGACAATGTTAATGTTGAAACCTCTGAAATAATATGCCCAGAAGGCATTAAATAAAAAAACATAAGCAGTAATGTAATTAGTCATTTATATTCATTAGAAGACCATACTATGATTATTAGATGCATTGTATAAAGTCATTTTGCTATATTTCATGCATCAGACAGCATAATATTTATACTCATGATTCTTCCAAATCATAAACTCAATGATGAAAAAGAGAGAGTCTCAGAAAAAAAATTGAAACTTTTTTTCCCTTTGACATATGTGATTACCTCATCCTCTAAGGAATGTATGCTGTAAATACTGGATTTATAGCAACACCTCAGATAATTACACAGTTTTAGGGGTATTGAGCAGAGAAAGAATTGCTGACTGTCCACACAATGCCCTCTTTTATTCAGTATTAGTCTCAGAAGAATGTGACGATATAGGTTAACTATGTTGATGTTGTCCTTAAGGAGAAGAAAGTTTATATATATTTTAGAGGGCAATATTCTTTTAACAAGCTGAACCAACTTGCAGGGGGAAAAGTAAAGCCTTATAAAAATTGGAATAAATGTCTTCAAACCAATATGTTCTTTTAAATGTTTTATATGGTACATTCATTTTTTTCTCCCCATCACATAACTATATCTGCAAATAGCTATTGAGGTCAGACTGTCTCAAGGGTAAAAGCATACAGCTGAATGTTTCTGTTGGGTTTAGTCGAGCTCAAAGAGCATCTGGATTTGTTGGTCATGGCATTCCCTCTTAAACCCTCAAGAGTCTGTTTGAGCCCAGTTATAACAGAACAACTCAGCAATTCAGGGTATCCTTTTCCATGTAAAAACATCTGTTTACACGGTTTGTGTGAATGATTATGAGCATGTTATCATTTACTGAAAAAAATGACATGATGGTATATAGATTTTGTACCTAGTAATCTTTATTCTACTTTTATGTGCCAATGCTTTAATAAATTGTAGTATATGGTCTAGTACTCTTGGCTATGAACTACTTATAGTGGGAAATAATCAGAAAACACATATTTCAAAATCAATCTTTATTAAAAAATTTTGTGAAAACACTATGTGTTATTTATATTTAGGGTTATCAAAAATGTAACAGCAAATACATCATCAGGAATATGACTGTTACCTCTACTCATGTATAGGACTTTATAAAATTCAAATAGAGGAAGTAAATTATAAGATAACTTGTAAGATACATATATTTCCCTTTACTCAAAGGTTGTGCTACAATAATAAACAAACATAGTATTAACCAATAGAGTAGCTTATAGAAGAAGAACATGCAGTCTATTTCTTTTCTGTTACCTCATCGGATGTCCACTACTCTTTCTCTATTCTGTAAATTCAGGGTTTGACATTTGCCAAGATGATGTATATAACAGAAATGAAACTGAAAAGGAATGGAAAGCATTTACTTCACTTATACAACTCCGGAGTTACAGCATTAGCAATTTCTGTTTTTAAAGATACCTGTGCCTCAGAAACCAGCAAGTCAGCATTATTACATTCTTGAGGCCAAATTATTTTGTGCAATCAGAATGAAAAAAAAATGCAATAAATCTTACACTAATAGTCATACTAAAATGGTAAATTCCTCTTTACTTGAAGGTACGATAAATACCATGTGTACATAAATTGAAGAACACAACTGAAAAGATGAAGCAATTCTGCTCCTGCAGAGTTTTTGGGTGTTCTGGGGGAATTCTCTATCCCTGAAGACATCTGGCCTAGAATTCTCTTGTACTGGGTGCAAGAATTTCCAGTGAGACACATGGGGCAAGTGAAGCTGTGGCCAGAGTGGAAAGGATGGGAGTGAGGAGACAAGTTTATTACATCCTAGCCTTATGATCAACTCTGGATTCCCAGTAATCTTTTGTTAGTTTGAAAAACCTTTTCCTGGGCTGGCATTGCTTGGTGGTTAGAGCTTGGCACACCAAAGGGTCGTGGGTTCGATTCCTGATCAAGAGCATGTTCCTTGGTTGTGCTTTTGCTCCCAGACTTGGGTCAGAGTGCCCGTGGGAGGCAACCAGTCAATGTGTCTCCCTCACATCAGTGTTTCTCTTTCTCACACCTCTCTCTCTCTCCTTTTCCCTCACTCCCTTTTACTCCCTTCGAAGAACAATGAAAAAGATATTCTCAGATGAGAATTAACAAATAACACAAAACAAAAAAAGAAAAGCTTTCAATTTAAGAAATTACTAATTGCTTTTATTAATTTCATTTTACCTAAATTACATCTTCAGTAGCAAGCAGTAAAGACAGAATTTAGAGAGATTATTAGATTGAGTTTACATTTCATATACATTAAATATTTATATTACTTTGTGATATATATTTTTTCAATTTTGTTTTATTGCTTAAAGTATTAAAAAGAGTGTCACATAAGTCTCCATTTTTCCCCCTTGACCTTCCCCCAGCCTCCCCTACCCCCCAGTGTCTTGTGTCCATTGATTATGCTTATATGCATGCATACAAGTCCTTCAGTTGATCTCTTAACTCCCCCCCACAACCCTCCCCAGCCTTCCCGCTGTGGTTTGACATTCTGTTCAATGCTGCTCTGCCTCTGTATCTATTTTTGTTCATCAGTTTATAATGTTCTTTATTATCCATAAATGAGTAAGGACATGTGGTATTTTTCTTTCATTGACTGGCTTATTTCACTTAGCATAATGCTCTCCAGTTCCATCCATGCTGTTAGATACATGCAAAAAAATGAAACTAGACCACCAACTCACACCATACACAAAAATAAACTCAAAATGGACAAAGGACTTCAATGTAAGATGGGAAACCATAAAAATACTAGAGGAATTTAAAGGCAACAAAATCTCAGACATATGCCGAAGCAATTTCTTCACCGGTACAGCTCCTAGGGCATTGGAAACTAAAGAGAAAATAAACAAATGGGACTACATCAAAATAAAAAGCTTCTTCACAGCAAAAGAAACCATTAACAAAACAACAAGAAAGCTCATTGGATAGGAGAACATATTTGCAAATGTTATCACTGATAAGGGTTTAATCTCCAATATTTACAGGGAACTCATACAACTTAACAAAAGGAAGATAAACAATCCAATCAAAAAATGGGCAAAGGACCTAAATAGACACTTTTCTAAAGAGGACATTCAGAAAGCCAAGAGACATATGAAAACATGCTCAAAGTCACTACTCATCCGAGAGATGCAAATCAAGACAACAAAGAGGTATCATCTCACACCTGTCAGAATGGCTATCATCAACAAATCAATAAACGACAAGTGCTGGAGAGGATGTGGAGAAAAAGGAACCCTCCTGCACTGCTAGTGGGAATGCAGACTGGTGCAGCCACTGTGGAGGACAGTATGGAGTTTCCTCAAAAAGTTAGAAATGGAACTCCCATTTGACCCTGTGATCCCACTTCTAGGAATATATCCCAAGAAACCAGAAACACCAATTAGAAAGGATATATGCATCCCTATGTTCATAGCAGCACAATTTACCATAGCTAAGATTTGGAAATAGCCTAAGTGCCCATCAGCAGATGAATGGATTAGAAAACTGTGCTACATCTACATAATGGAATACTATGCTGCTGTAAAAAAGAAGGAATTCTTACCATTTGCAACTTTGTGATATGTTTTGCCCCATTGTTATTGCTAGAGTCTGGATGTGTCCTCCCAAATTCATATATTGGTGTCCTATGCCCATGTGATAGCACTAAGATAGGGGGCCTTTGGAGATGTGATGAGGCCATGTGGAGGAGGCCATAAGAATGGGATTAGTGCCTTCAGAAAAGAGACTCCACAGAGCTCCCTACCTCCCTCTGATTGTCAAGAGTGCCCTCACTTGACTCTGCAGCCACCCTGATTTGAGATATCCAGTCTCCAGAACTGTGAGCAGTAAATCACCGTTGAATAAGCTTCCTAGGCCCAATGATGGTGTTATAGCAACCCGTAAAGACTAGGACAGTTATAAGTATGAACAAAATAATTCTGAACTTTTGAATATGAAATTGGGGACATAAACTCCAATTGGCCATTATTGCATGTCAGATTTTGGCTGTCTTTAGTGTGGCGCGGCTGAGCTGGTGCGGGTGTTCCAGCAGCCAGTTGGATGGGGATGCCAGCCAGTCAGAGCTGCAACCAGGCACTTGCACCCCAGAGAGAAAAGCGGACCGTCGGGCCCCACTAGTTCCTCAGGTGCTTGTGGTGATGCTGGTGTAAACAAGCTTCCTGTGCTGCCACGCACAGTTACAGCCGTGGGCTGTGCCACCTGGGTCAGTGTGAGTGCCTCCCCTGGTGTTTGCAAGGCGATTTTCTCAGAACGTAACACCGTCATTGAGTGGTGCATGACGGTAATTGATGTCTTTAAAAAATAAATTCCTGAATTATAAGCGAACTAGAGTGACTTTTAAGTTGGTGATAGATCCCATCGATTATTCTGGATTGATGCCTCATCTATTTAGGGTTTCCGAGCAAACATCAATTTTTAAATATACTCTCTAAGGATAAAGCTTTCGCCAAAGAGAACAGCCTAAAGGTCTGTCTTCTTTTATCGTTTGGATTAGCCAGGGAAGAGGAAGGTATTATGGTGAAATGACATGCAAGTGAAGTTCACCACCAGGATTAGTAATAACTATTTTCTGAGAGCTATCTAGAGAAAAAGTGAGGTGGTGCAATTCACTGGGATTTAAGTTTCTGTTGAAAAACAAATAAAACTTTTTCCTCAATGTATTTCCCCTATTCTAACGCCTACTTTCATAGACCGTGATCAAAATTGCAAGTTTGGCATTTCAAGTCTCTGTGGCTATAACAGTTTTTTCCCAGCTAGTAACAGATTCATTTCTGCTAAAATTCTATTACTCTAAGCAATTTCTCTCAAGGATTGTAACAGTTCTTCTGAAAACAGATCAGCAGCTTTCAGTATAATCTTACTTCATCTAACTGGAACAAGGTCCACTTCTGGTAAATCCTGCAGCTGGATGTGACAGGAATAGAAAATTCTATGTCAGTACCTCGCAGAGTATGATGAAAGGCATTTGGAAGTGCTTCAGATTGTTTTTGTTTGTTTGTTTTGTTTTTTTGTTTTCAGTTCTTCTCTTAGAATTAGCTTTTGTTCTATTTTAATTTTAAGTGATGCTTTACCAGCTTTTATATTTTAAGCAGAAATAAAATTAAAAACATAGAAGAGGGTTCTCTTTCAAGTGTTTACTGAATTGGCCCTTTGGAAGTATTTTGAAATTAGGACATTAACACGGGTTCAGAAATAAACTGTTCTGTTCTGCACTCAGCTACTCAGCTATGCTCATTCACAAATTATAAACACAGGTGTATACCCTTGCAGGTTGATATTGCATACACTAAATTTGAAAAAAAAAATCAACGTTGAATGTATATTTGAGGAAGAAAAGAGAGGAGTGGGTAGAAAGAAAACAAAAAGGGGGAAAAGGAGAGGGCAGCAGAGAGGAAAGGTAGAGGAGCTAAAATCATTTCAACTGTATTTACTTTAACAATCTACAATAGCTTAATGAAATTATTTAAAGCTTAATTTGGTCAAGAAGGTTAATGTAAGTCCTCACTTACCATCATTCATAGGCTCTGTGACTTTAAAGGAAACAGGTGTTTAGCAGAACCAACTTCACTGTAGGCTAATTCGTATAAACAGGAGTTAAGTTCCTAAGGCATCTATCTCATCAAGATGATAACAAAATTATGTTGAATGAAATGATGTCATTCAAGGATGTTCAGTATTTTACAACTGGAGTGAATAGGTGCAAAGAGGTCAATACAGAGTGCCAACCCCACTTTTTTTCTTTAATTTTGAAAGTTAGAGCTCAGGGTACTTAGTATAAGTGCCAAGGGC
>PVJC01053027.1:0-10957 GCA_004026665.1 Murina feae
GGGAGAGGGAGAGGGAGAGGGAGAGGGAGAGGGAGAGGGAGAGGGAGAGGGAGAGGGAGAGGGAGAGGGAGAGGGAGAGAAACTCCCTCATTAGCAGACTAGTATTTTGTGTTTCCTGAAATAATTGGAACCACAGTCATAAACAGTATCTCATCTCTTGTCTGGCTTGTCTCCATGTAGAGACACAGGACAGGTACTCCTAAGGTCTAGGAAAGCTGAACAGCAAACCTGCTTGGCAGAACCTCAAATTCCTTTTATTGCTGCTTGAAGAACTAAACCTTGATTTGAAAGCCATATTTGTGGCAAAGAGAGTTTAATCTATACCATATAGAGCTATTTATTCTAATCTCATCCAAATATCATTTTACACTAAATTTTTATGTCCAAAATGTCAAACTTTTCATTTGCATATGCTGTTTTTTGTGAATGGTAAAATAATTTATTTAATGATTTTCTTTTTTTGCAAGAACTCCTGACATTTTGGTTTTCAGAAACCAAAGAAATATTTTGAAATGTAAAGTTAAAATGTTTATCCTAACCATATTATGCAATATAATCTGATTAAAGTCATGGTATATGTAAACCAGAACATGTAAATATCATCCAGCAACTATTAATGTGTTAAAAATTATACTATTCAGCAATATCACACTATATTAAAGTTACTTGTTTCTTTGCAGGACAAAACAAACCTTGTAATTAAATTTGAGATGAATTAAAACAGAGATTTTTCAAGAATATTTTTATCCGATTTCCCCCCCTACATTTATAAAGAAATATTATATTGTTTTGAAAAAAAGGTCTGAAAATTCCATTCAGAATGTATAAGTGAAGTTGAGGCATCTTTCAAGTTTTTGTAGTTCTCTTTATTATTTTTTGGAAGAGGGCAGGTAATTAATATTCTGTACTCCAACAGTTAAGATACAAATTTAATTATACTGATTTAAAGTGTAGGTTCTGAATCCTTTTCTCAGCTCAGGATTTTGAAACTACTAAAACAATTAGCTCTTGTTTCATATTTTCGCATTCTCCTACACAACTTTCTTTGAAAAAGCTTTTGAGGCTCACTCAAACTTTCTTGGCAGTTGACTGCCATTTTCCTCTAACTCTTATTTTATAAGTGTCAGCTGGCTTTTCCACCTGGTGAGGAACAGTAAAATTCAGTAAGCATTTTTAGCCAAGTTCATCTCAGTCATTCATTAGCACTTGGAAATGTTTAGGAACCAAGATAAAATTAGTAAGGAAATGTTGCTAATGTTACAGGTTTTAAATATATACGCAAATAGTTGCTAATATTTGAATGAGAGGATGTGAAAGAAATTGTGATGAATGCATGGACAATCATGTTTGTTTTATTTCTTTTAGGGCATAGCTATTCAATTTAGCTTTAAGTGCTAATTTTGGAACTCCCTGAAAATAACTCTATTTTTTTAAAAATTAGAATATATATGTAGACTGGTACAAGTGTGATTAGGAAAAGGTGTTTGCATGCCATTTGCCCTTTAGCAAAGGCATTAGAATACTCTTTACATATCAAAACTTAAATAATGGCTATTTAGTGAATATTGATAAATTCTTATTATGATTTGTATTTATCCTCTTCATTTTCTTTCTGCATATTTATTCCTTCATTTTTTGATTGATCTTCCTGGTTCTCTCTTGTTTTTCTGTCTTGTTTTGTGGTTTGTTGATTTTTTTTTTTTTTGGCCTGTAACAAAAGTTACAGGGTCTTATCTTCCTTAGCCCCGTTTTTCCCTCTATATACCTTTCAGAGACCACTTTGTTCACAGTTACCCTTCTCGGAGGAGTGGGGAGCAGCTGGCCCACAGGTACTCTAAGGCCCTTGAAATCATTTGGTCTGGTCCTGCAAAGGCACTATGGGTGATTTACCCTACATTCTCTGGATCAAGAAAATTTTCTCTCCTCTTCTGGATTAACTAAAAAATCAATGTATTTGTTCACCTCTGGGCAGTATCTCTCCCTCAAAATACACACTTGTGACAATATTTCCATCATAACTTTACACAAAACAGAGCAGAAAGTGAGTTTAATTTTTCTTCAGTAAGATTCAGCTTGGGGAGAGGAACTATTTGTTCAGTTTTGCATTTGGAACTCCTAACTCATAGCAGATAATAAATGAAAAAGAAGTATTTGGGGAATAAATGGATAAATATATATACTTATCATCATCTGTGCTGTTCTGACTCAGACTTACTTCATGCATGTTCAGTTAATAAAATGTCACATTTTTCCCCAAGTATTTGGGAAGCTAACAAAATTTTACAACACTAGAGATAAATGTTTTAGTTCATTTATTCCCTTAATGATTAGAATAATAAAAGAGCAACAAATTATTAAGTTACTAAGAAACATGTTATAACAATTATATTGAAGTATAATTGGTATATAACAAACTGCACACAATAAAAATGTTCATTTGATGAACTTGACATAGTATACATCTGTGGAACTATCACCACATCAAATATTGAAAAAAAATCCATTATCTTCAAGTTTCCTTAAGCCTTTTTGGAATCTATCCCTCTGGCAGCTTTCTGTGTCCACTCTCCCGGGCAACCACTGATACCCTTTCTTTCATCATATGTTAGTTCACATTTTCTAGAATTTAATATAAATGAAGTGACATAGTATGTAGCCTCTTTTTAATCTGACTTATTCATTCAGTATAACTATATTGATAGTCTATGTTATTTCATATAGGATTAGTTCATTTCTTTTGAATGAAATTTTGAATTCCATTGTAGGGATATACCTCGTTTTTTTTACTCACATGTGATGGGACCTTGCATTTTGTTTTGTTTTTCAGTTTGGGACTATTATGAAAAAATATTCTATGACTTATTCAGGTAGATATCCAGAAGAGAGGTTGCTGGGTCAAATGGTAATTCTATTCTTAATTTTTTGAGGAGCCTCCATAATGTTTTCCATAGTGGCTGTACTATTTTTAATTCCTACCACTTGATTGGGGCTGATTGGGGGGCCAGCCAGCTGGGGGCTGGGGCCACGGGAGTTGCCTGTGGGAGCACACTGACCACCAGGGTGCAGCTCCTGCATTGAACATCTGCCCCTTGGTGGTCAGTGCACATCATAGCAACTCATCAACCAGTTGTTCCGGTTGTTTAGTTGTAATGGATGCTTAGGCTTTTATATATATAGATTGTCAGATTAAAACTGGATATTGAAAATAGATACATTTCAAGTTCATCTAAGTTTCAACATTAAAATAATTTAATATAAAATAAACTTAGCTATGATTTATTAGTAAAAAACAAAACTATTTTCAGGTAATATAAGATTTTGGAATAGGAATTAAAATCTATACATATAAATTTTTTTAGTATGTTTCCTTGAATAATATACATCAGTTCATTAGATTACTAAAAGTATATATTGGCCATCATATAGTTGAGACCATTTTTGTGTAAATCTATTGATGCAAACATGTATGCAATTCTGTTGAGTGAGTACATAGGAGAAAATTTCTGAGTCAGAGGAAATGTATATTCATCTTTAGTAGATTATGCAAAACAATTTTACCAATTGATTGTTCTGGAACTAAATGCTGAGTAAATATAGCCCTGGCATATCCTTAAGGAGTTCAGGGGGAAAGCAGAAAAGTGAACAGCAATTTCAAACTCCATTGATAAGCACTGCAATAGAGGTTTATAACAGAGTGCCAAGTACACAATGTGTGGCTACATACACATATACACAAAAATATTTACTGAAACTTGTGAAATAATATGTTATTCTTATCATAGACTATTACTGTTTCTGTGTGTTTTTTTAAAATTTTGTTTTATTGCTTAAAATATTACAGAGTAGTACATATATCTCTTTTTTTTCCCTCTTGACCTTCCCCCAGCCTCCCCTACCCCCTAGTGTTTTGTGTCCATTGGTTATGCTTATATGCATGCATAAAAGTCCTTTGGTTGATCTCAACCACGCCCCCCAACCCTCCCCATCCTTCCTGCTATAATTTGACAGTCTATTCAATGTTGCTCTGCTTCTGTATCTATTTTTGTTCATCAGTTTTTAGTGGAATTTATTATCCATAAATGAGTAAGGTCATGTGGGTATTTTTTTTTCATTGACTGGCTTATTTCACTTAGCATAATGCTCTCCAGTTCCATCCATGCTGTTGCAAATGGTAAGAATTCCTTCCTTTTTACAGCAGCATAATATTCCATTGTGTAGATGTACCACAGTTTTCTAATCCATTCATCTGATGATGGGCACTTAGGCTGTTTCCAAATCTTAGCTATGGTAAATTGTGCTGCTATGAACATAAGGGTGCATATATTCTTTCTGATTGGTGTTTCTGGTTTCTTGGGATATATTCCTAGAAGTGGGATCACTGGGTCAAATGGGAGTAGAAGAACATACCATATTCATGGATTGGTAGAATCAATATCATTAAAATGTCCATACTACCCAAAGCAATCTATAAATTCAATGCACGCCTCATTAAAATACCAACGGCATATTTCACAGACCTAGAACGAATTCTCCAAAAATTCATCTGGGATATAAAAAAAAAAAAAAGACCTCAAATAGCTGCAGCAATCCTGAGAAAGAAGAACAAAGTAGGAGGGATCACAATACAAGATATCAAACTGTATTACAAAGCCACTGTTCTCAAAACTGTCTGGTACTGGCACAAGAACAGTCATATAGACCAATAAAATAGAATAGAGAACCCAGAAATTTACCCGAACCAATATGCTCAATTAATATTTGACAAAGGAGGCAAGAACATACAATGGAGTCAAGACCGTCTCTTCAATAAATGGTGTTGGGAAAATTGGACAGATATATGCAAAAAAATGAAACTAGACCACCAACTTACACCATACACAAAAATAAACTCAAAATGTAAGGACTTAAATGTAAGACGGGAAACCATAAAAATACTAGAGGAATACAAAGGCAACAAAATCTTAGATATATGCCAAAGCAATTTCTTCACCAATACAGCTCCTAAGGTATTGGAAACTAAAGAGAAAATAAACAAATGGGACTACATCAAAATAAAAAGCTTCTGCACAGCAAAAGAAACCATCAACAAAACAAGAAATCCCACTGCATGGGAGAACAGATTTGCCAATGTTATCACCGATAAAGGTTTAATCTCCAACAGTTATAGGGAACTCATACAACTTAACAAAAAGAAGATAAACAATCCAATCAAAAAATGGGCAAAGGACGTAAATAGACACTTTTCAAAAGAGGACATTCAGAAAGCCAAGAGACATATGAAAACATGCTCAAAGTCACTAATCATCCGAGAGATGCAAATCAAAACAACAATGAGGTACCATCTCACACCTGTAAGAATGGCTATCATCAACAAATCAACAAATGACAACTGTTTCTGTGTTTTAAAAAAAACACAAAACTGAAATCTGAAACTTAAACTCTTGACTCCCATGGGAAAAAGCCAGACTTTAGTTTCATATAGTAATTTGCCAAACAATGCCCTACATGCCATTTGCTTGAAATCTACAATAGTAACCTTCAGTTCAAATTGACTTCAGATGTTCAGCTTTATTGGATTATTTTCAGTTTTTAAAGTACTAAGGTCTTTCTTGACCCTCGGTCTGATTTAGATACCAATTCTGTGAGCATCCCTGATTATAGAAATTATCACTCTCTTCTTGTCAGAACAACACTCTGTGTCAGGAGTCAGCAGGTGCTAATTGCAGAACACATCTCCTGACCCAGTCATCTATCTGTCTCTGACACACCTTGAGAAAATAGCTGTGGGCGTGAATATTAAAAAGACAAATTACTGACACTATAAATCTTGCAACATAGGCATTTTTTTCCTATGTAATAACTCTTAATGAAAGTTATACTTGAAAAATCACCTCAGTCATATTGTAAAAAACCATGAAGACTTAGAAAATCAGCAATACCCAAAGGTGATGAGTAGGACACTCTGGGCAGCAGGGAACAGCCACAGTGGTTACAAATCATATTTCTTTGAGCTGCTTCGACTGTCTGGAACTCAGCCAAGGATGTCAGGCCTCTGTTTTAGTACCGGTAACAAGGAGAGACTAGATGCATCCCAGTGTAAGAACAGGGTTGTTCAGAGGTCAGTGGTTCCAGAGATTTGCTGTGAGGAACACATCTGAATATCAGCATCAAAAGCCCTGAGCAAATATGAGGAGTACTATTTCAAGAAACAAAGTACAGAGTCTTAGCCACGAAGGCTAAGTATTCCCAACACCTTTCAATGCAGTAACATTGTATTTACTTGACACATATTTGATGAATAACAGAATGAATAAATTCCTAGTGAAAGAACAATAAAAAAATCGGAGTAACTGCCAACTTGAATAAATTCAAGTGGGGGTGAGGAGAAATATATTGGAATTGTATGTATATAGTGTATGTGTGCGTGCGTGTGTGTATACAGAAAATCACTTTGTAAATAAACTCACTGAATTAGTGCTGGACGGCCCTTTGAAGCCATCTATTGTAGCTCATGTCATGAATCTGATTCCCAGATAGGAAGGTGCCTTGTCCCAAGTCACAGAACTATCAAGTGCTAAATGATGACCTGAGTTAAAAATTTTGGGTTTTTGTTCTGTTCTTTTTTTCTAGCTAGACAATGATGGTTCCCTGAGGAATATAATAGCAAGTACTAGAGAATTTAATACCCTAGTATTTTAATATATATTTACATCTGGATATAATAGAAATTTAGGGGAAAACAAAAAAATGCCGAGAGAAGAAATTAAAGGTTCATTATAATAGTGAATAAAAGTCTTTAAAAATCTATTATGACAACAATTAAAAGGTGTTTGAGTTATTGGACCTAAAAGTTAATATTATTATTAATATATTCTCCTTATAAAGACGAAACATAATTTATAAAAATTATGTATTTCCAATGTAATCTTATAGCAAAATGAAATATATTTAGTATCCACACCATATGCTCACCATTTATATATTATATTAAATATAATTTGCATTCTTTCATAATGCATTTTTTAAAGTACAGGATTTAATACATTACAAATATTTTTTAAGTACTAGTTTTCACATTAGCTCATGACTTAGCCTGGGTTTGAACATGACTTAGCCTGGGTCCCCTAAAAAATGGTTTGAAGCAAATCTTATGTGCTAAGGCCATAATGGAAGGTACAATTCCACAGCAGCAAGAGTGAAGTTAAAATGAAAGTCAGACAAGAAAGGAGGGAGAGTAAATATAAGTTCATAGTTGTTGTTACTGAGCTGGTTAAGGCTTCACAAGAAAAGCAGCTGACTGCTCACACATGGAGGAATACATCCTCAATGAAGGGCTTCTAAATAGTTCTGGGTGGAGGAAGGAAAAGACATTTATCTGTCAGCTCCTTCTGCCTTTCATCTGTCACTGATCATATTTCCCTCCTTAGGGCATGAAAGCCCCAGCACTTCAAGTTCAAGCTCATACCTAAGGCAGCTCTTCATCTGACCCTGAAAGTGACGGAAGGAGTTCAAAACTCTTCTATAGCTCTTTAACGAACAACTTTAGTTAGGGTTTCAAACACAACTGGAATAATGGATGCTTTTCTACAGCTTCCATGGCTAGCCCAGAGAAAGTAGAGGCAGAAGTGTTAACAAATAAGGTAATGCTCAGAGAGTAAGGGGCCAAAAAAATGTGGAGAAGGGAAAAACTGGCCTACTCAGACTAGTTACCATTTTATGCAGATGAGAACATTGTGACACTCAATTAGTCCAAGATTAAATAGCTAGAAAATCATTAGCACCAGGGCCTGAACCCAAACACTTTTAATATCAAAGCCAGTGCTCTTAACTGTACAATAAACTGGCTCTAGTTTAGCTTAAATGGCATGCAGTGTAAAACAGTAAATGTTTATGGAGCACTTTCCATATGCCCAACAAATTATGAGAAGTCATTAAAAAGTTACAAGGGGGAATATGAAAATAATTCTAAAATAACTATCTGGAATATAATTCATAGGAGATCAAAGAATCATTAAAATCACTTCACATTGTTTGGTGGGGGAAATATAGTCATGGATAAAATTAATTAATTTTAAAGAGTTTGTTATTAGAAATGGGTAAAAGCATATGCATGCATGTGAAAAGTAGCATGCTTTCAAAATGCAAGTTGTAGAACAATCTCTCTTTTTTTAAAAATTGATTTCAGAGAGGAAGGGAAAGGTAGAAAGGGATAGAAACTTCAATGATGAGGAAGAATCATTGATCAGCTGCCCCCTGCTTGCTCCCCACATGTGCCCTGACTGGGAATCAATCTCCTGGTTCATAGGTCTATGCTCAACCAATGAGCCATACTGGCCAGGCTGGACCAATCTTTTAACAGTATCTATTTAAGAAGAAACTATAAAGCATAGAAACAGGTCAGACTGAATCGCACAAAAGAGTAAGAAGTGGCTATTTCTGCCTTAGGAAGGGTGAAGACAAAACTGAACTTTTTATATTACACACTTCTATACTATTCATTTTTAAAATAAGGATTTCATATAGTTGCAATAACATTCTATATTTGTGTTTTGATTTAAAAAAAGAATGTCATTACTTAAAATTATAAAGCTATTTTCAATGTGCAAAAAGCAAGTCTTTGTATTATTCATGGGTCTGTTTACTGGGTGGTTTTACATTTAAAAGGGTATGGAATCTTATTTCTCTCTTCTTGTTCTGAAATAGGTTTTTTGAAAGGATGAGTAATGACCTACAAGTCTTCTCATCTTTCTTCAACTTAAGCCTTCTCAATTTTATTCAGTAAGCCTATCATTATATATTTATGCTTTCTAAATTTAGGAAGTCTAAATGTGTTAGAGAAATCTCCACAAACCTAAGATGCAACAAAGCAAAATAAATAGGTTCTACTCAGAGGAAAGTCTGCTTTTTGCAATATCTGAGTTTGAATTTCTGAGGCTAAATCAAATTAGGTAGCACAAGAAGAGTATACAATTCCTAGGACAAAATCTCTCAGTCTGGTGCCTGCTTCTGTCCACCAAGGAAGCAGGGGTAATGGAGGTACACCTAGAGCAACGACTCAGGAAGCACAGCAGTTCAAGGTTGACTCTACTCACCTGGAACACACTTCAGGAGCTGAGCTCTCCTTCCAGAAACCCTGCGGGAATGTGGTCCAGTTCACTTCCAGTGACTCCTGCAGGCTTCTTTGCTCTTAGAAGGTTGACTGCATCGATCATTTCCTTTCCACAACTAGCCCAGTCCAGAGTATTTTATTTGCACTTGGAAGGGCAGAAGAGGGGCAGGCACAGTTTTTGCTACTGTTACAATCAGCTATGGACCAAGAGCACCTGGGTTCCTAATTTCTTATTACACAAATAGCCTTTTCTTTACAGCATAATCACATGATTAGGGCCAGATAACATGATGAAAGATATTCTCACATAAGCTTTTTAAAGTGATCAGTTAGCTCTCCCTTATACCAGTCTATGCTCAGATCCTAAAAACCCTGACAAGTGGTTCAGTGTCCTTCCCTCAAAGAGAGATTCCCAATATAGGAGAAACCAAGATGGCTGCAAAGGTAAACACTGGAATTGCAGCCATGCACAACCATTTCTAAATCACTAAGAAAAGAAAAAACAGGCACCACCCAGACCCACAGGAAGGCTGGCTAAGTGGAAATTCTACAACTAGAAAGAGACTGAGACTCAGAAGAGGTGCGGAAATAAAGTGCAGAGGTACGTAGTCATGCACGAAGGGGCTCGCGTAAAGGGCTGGCAACATTTCGTACCAGAGGGAAGCACAAGCTCCCAACGGCTCTGAAATCCAGTTCCAGGTGAGTTTCTGGGGACTCAGAATCATCCAGGGAGGAGCTGGACTGTCTGGCACCATCTGACACCGTCTGGCATGTGGAGGAACTCCAGAGCGGCTTGAGACCCAGTGCCTCTTAGGGCAGGACTGAGAAGCAGCCATAGCTGGATGCTCCACCTTGTAGACTCCCCAAGACCTCGCCCCACCCAAGGGGCTTTTGCACACAGAGGCTTTTGCATATAAAAGGCTGAGTAGCCTCAGGCAAAGGCTAAAATAGCAACTCCTTGGAGATACAAGAGCCAGTGTACCCAGTGGTCAGAGTGGTACCATCCTAAATACAACTCCTCAGATTCATAAGGGACACTCTCAGGGGCAGACTCAGTGAGCACCAAAGCCCCACTGAAGCAACACTTGCCCCATAAAGGTGTCTCCAGCACAGAAGTTCTCCCACTGTAGACACAGCTGATTCTCATAACCAAGTGGTTTGGATGCCAATTCCTCTCAGTGATAACCTAACACAGAAAGCCACTCTATCAACCCAGGGAAGCAGCCAAAATGCAAAAGACAGCCAAAAGACAAAGAAACAGATCACAAATGACAGAAAAGGAGGAAAGCAAATGACAGGATATAGAGTTCAAAACCACGGTTATAAGGTTTTTCAAGAATTTTCTAGAAACCACTGATAAACTTAGTGAGACCTTCAATAAATCTAAGCATACACTGACTAAAATAAAGAATATTATACAGAGATCCAACAACAGCCTAGAGGAACGTAAGAATCAAGTCAAAGAATTGAAATACGAAGAAAGAAAGAACATCCAAATGGATAAGAAAAAAGAATCCACCCTAACTGGTTTGGCTCAGTGGATAGAGCGTCGGCCTGCGGACTGAAGAGTCCCAGGTTCGATTCCGGTCAAGGGCATGTACCTTGGTTGCGGGCACATCCCCAGTGGGGAGTGTGCAGGAGGCAGCTGATCTATATTTCTCTCTCATCGATGTTTCTAACTCTCTATCCCTCTCCCTTCCTCTCTGTAAAAAAATCAATAAAATATATATTAAAAAAAAAGAAAAGAAAAAAGAATCCAAAAACATGAAGACAGTGTAAGGAGCCTCTGGGACAACTTCAAGCGTACCAACATCAGAATTATAGGGGTGCCAGAAGAAGAGAGAGAGC
>PVJC01053028.1:0-10945 GCA_004026665.1 Murina feae
CTTGGCGGCACCGGGAAGTGGGAAAGGAAGGCAGCAGGGGACGGGTGAGTGGGAAAGAGTTGGCGGCCTGCTTGGCAGCTTCCCAGGTCCCTTCCGAGGATCAGGGAGCAGGAAAAGGCTGGCCTGACCACGAGGGGGGTTTTCCCTGCTTTCTGGTGGCTGGAGGAAGGTGGGCAGTAGGCAAGCTTGGGAGGCAGGCTGCACCCAGCCCTGGCCACGCTCAAAAAAGAGAACAATATGCAGGGGAGGGCAAGAGTCTGAGAGATCATCATAGAGGGGATGCCTGCTCCAAGCCTTCACGGTGTGCCTGGGGGCAGGTCCCCAGCAGGTAGACACACACAGGAGGACTGCTCCGAGCCTCAGATGCGGCTGGGGGCAGGTCCCCAGTGGCGACACACACACACATACACACACACACACACAGACTGGGGCCATCATAGGACATCCACTGAGGGGTCCCAGACTGTCAGAGGGCACAGGGCGGGCAGAGGGCCCGGTGCACAAATTTTTGTGCACCGGGCCCCTAGTATTCTATAATATCTAGTTTTTAAAAAAGTATTAATTAAAAATAGAAAAATGTAATTAAAAGAGGTTACATTTAAAATGATGTGCTTTTCTGGGAAATACAAAGGGAAAATGAAGCATTTAAAATCCAAATCTGACAAAAAAGTTGAAAAGGGCGTGCTAAAATAAAATTCTAGTAAAATATAAGTGATTAGAGAACTTACAGGTCATAATGGATAAACTCTAATTTTAAAAAGTCAGCCAACATGCTTTGTCTGACAGACAGCCTTTCAGATGCGTAAGGCAAGGATGGAGAGAAGTAGGAGTCATTAGTGATGCCCGAGTCAGAACATCAGTTGAGAGGAAAAGCCAATTACAATGGTGGAATCTGCATCTGTTCGTTACCACGCTGTCCGTTCTCCAGAACATGAGACCAGGCGGTTTTCACAAATGACGTAAAGGGAATTGTTTAGAAACAGCTAAGCAATGTGTGCGACATGCAGAAAATGTGATGTTACAGCTGGAAAGGAGCCCACGCTCCTTCACATTGCTATTTATATAGACGCCTCTTGGTTCTATTTCTATGGACCTTTTTCTTACTCAGTATAATTAAAAGACTGACTCAACATTCCCTGAATGTTTAAAATTTCTACTACTTTTTCTATTAGGCTAAAAAATGTCTTCTACCAAGGTGTAGCTTGGCTTACAGAGAGCCTAAATGATTTGATTTTGAAAACTGCATTAAGTTTGCCTGATGAGTGTGTGACAAATGTTTAGATGAGTAATCCTCTTACGGTCACTTCCACTCAAAGGCTCAGCTTTAGAGGAAATCAGTAGACCTCTTAGGACATGTCACATTGGGGGCACTGTCCTTCCCTGAGAGGTTCACAGTGTACAAAACACACAAAAGGCTCTGTGAGCCAAGTGCAGGAAGATAACCAACCTCATTTGCTCTACAGGGAATTCCTGCCCCATCTTGAAAATGTTAAGCCCTCCTTCCCCCCAGAGCATAGTTTGGGAATGCTTTAATAGATAATTAGAGATATTTAGGCAGCAAAATGTTAAAAGTAAAAATGGCCCGGATGTGAAAAACTATTAAGTTAGAAAAAATCTAAAGGAATATAAGAGAAAAGAAATTGTCGGGGAGCCCTTCCCCTTGCTATTGCCTAGGGCCCAACATAGCGCTAGGCACTGGGTATGCGGCTTTGACTTCCTAGAAGTTGCTCCCACCCCACCCTCATATTCTTGCCCCCCCCCCAAGACTAAGCATCTTTTTGAGAAAGACTTCTGTACATGAATAAATGCCAATTTCAACTCTTATGTAGTGTTAGTCCTTGTTTCACAAGCACTAACATTAGTAAGGACACTTAACAATCAAGAGAATAACTAAATGATGATTATATGAAAGTTATCTCAAAACTGAAAAATGAATATGATGCAGTGAACTTTTGCCCAAGTTAAGGATGACAAAGCAATATTAGTGAAAATATCTTGTTCTCAACAATGGGCAAGAAAGAGATGGAGGATAATCTAGAAATACAGATAAGCACATGATGAATAATCTTTACTTTTTAGGAATATAATGATGATTCCAATATTTTAAATAGCTTTATGATTCAATAGATAAAAAAATGCCATGAACCATAAGATTTTTAATTAATTAAATGGTATCAATACTGCAAAAACAACCCCATTTTTATTAGGGGATATGTTCAATCAGAATATAAACCAGCCTAGAGGGCTCTCACTCTTCAAATCTGGAATAATTTGAACATAAATTAACTGAGAGTAATGGATTTTAACTATAGAATGAAAGACTTCATGAGTACCTATTAATAAAAGTAAATAAATAAAGGAAAAAAGTTTTTTCTTAAAATAGAATTACAGCTAATAAAAATGGTAGAAATGATAGAATTAGAAAAAAAAAATTGTCATGAATTCCCCAGACTGGAGGAGGCTAACAGAGATGTGACAACTGAACGAATCAGGGACCCTAGACCAAAGTGAGGACAGTGGAACACTTAACAAAATTTGCAGCGACTCTTTTTTCTTTTTCTAGAAAGGGCATTGGAGGGACAACTGGCACAGTTTGAATGTCTAGAGCAGTGGTTTCCAATGCCCCACAGGGGAGCAATTTGAATTTTAAGGGGCAGTAGTTCAAGAATGAGTTATTAACAGTGAATTTTTGACATTTCTTATGGTTCTAGGGGCCACATATACAGTATATAAATATATATTGTGAAATATTTATGCATTTCAGTTCTCTATTATGTTTTGAAACTTTATTTGCTATTTTTTCATATCACTTCATATTATCATTATTTTTTAAACAATTTCTTAGTGATTTCTTCCTTAGTACTTCAACTATCCTTTTATTCTTTCATTTTTCTCTTTCATGGATGCCATGTTCTTTGGAAGCTTGTTTAGGCCAAGTTAATGGCCTTTCAGGCTTCCTCCCTGTGAATAGGAGTTCTCTTTTTGAATAATGAGAATTATATGTCACAGGGGGGAGGTGGGGCATTAGGATTTTAGAGATGCTTAGGTGGGGTGTGGCCAAAAAAGGTCAGGAACCACTGGTCTAGAACATTACTGTGCCTCAGAACTTTATGCAACGATGTGAGTGGTCTATACATCTGTGTCCTCCAATACGACAGTCACTGGATGCTGAGTGCTGCAAATGTGACCAGTGTGATGGAGACACTGAGTCTCCAACTTAATTCTTTTAAATGTAAACAGCCACATTTACATTTCGCTAGTGACTATCATCTTGGATGGCACAGGTTTATAGATTAGATAATAGCATTATGTCAAGTCAGTTTCCTGATTTTGATAACTGTATTGAGATAGTGAGACTCCTTTTTTTTAGGGTGCACACAGTGAAGTTTTTAGAGGTTCAGGGGCATTTGTGTGTAATCTCAAGACTTTAAAAAGTTTCAGAGGAAAGAAAGGAGAGAAAATGCTAAAGCAAAATATGGTGAAGTATTAATATCTGGAGCAAAGGGCATACAGAAATCATTGTACTATTTTTGCAACTCTTGTTTAAGTCTAATATTATTTCAAATTAAAAAATAAAAGAATAAAAAAGCTGCATAAAGTTAATGTTGTTTTCACCAAAACTTATTTGTAAATATAAATTAACCAAATTCCTATTCATTACTATATTTTTAACTTAGTTTATTTTTTTAGTTTTATTTTTTTTACTGATTTTAGCAAGAGAGGAAGGGAAAGAGAAAGAGAGAGAGAAACATTGATTGGTTGCCTCTGTACTGGGAATTGAATTGGCCACCTGCTGGTGTACAGGATGACGCTCCAAACAACTGAACCACCCCAGCCCAGAGCTATTCACTTAATTTTTGCATTAAATTATTAATTTAATAATTAATGCAGCTTTGAATGCAGCGCATTCAATTATTAATTTAATTTTCATAAAAAACTCCTCCATCACTCAAACAAGTATTCACTCTTTGACCAAAAGTGCATAATATAAGTTATTCTAAACTTTTGCAGTAAGCAGAGAAGAAAAGATAACAGAGCTCATATTTCAGCTTGAGCGCTAATATTTAAAGCAGCAAAGGTATTTAAAAGTTAGGGTCACTCAAGAGAACACAGATAACATGTTGGACATCTCTCTGAGAATGTGGAACAAGTACAGTCATTCCCACAGAATGAAATGGAAAGTTCTGCGATCAGTGAAATTTAGTAGGTTCGACCTTAGGAAAAATAAATTTCAAAATGCAAATACATTCCAGCCATACGTGAACAATCAAATGTCAAGAATAAACACTGCAGAAGTTGTTAACTAGAAAACTGGGACAATAAGGAACAAAAAGTATCTAAATTAATTTCAAGTCAGATTTCTCTTTTCTACACACACATTAATCCAATATAATTAGGATTCTACTATCACTTCACTAAAATCACTTTTTCAGCAAGATCATATGTTCACTTTTCACTGATTTTTGTCTTTAATGTCTATATAATGTTTGATAATACAGACTATGCCTTCTTAAAACATTCTTTTCTCCTGGCTTTAATCATATATATTTTCTTATTTTCCTCTTTTATTCTGCTTTCATATCCTTCACATGCTCCTCTCCCTTTACTCATTTCTCTTTTTTTTAAATGATTTTCTTTTCTTTCTTGTCTTTTGTTGAGAGAGAGAGAGAGAGAGAGAGAGAGAGAGAGAGAGAGAGAGAGAAGAATGGAGAGGAAGAAAGAGGAACATCAATGTGAGAATCATCAATTGGCTGCCTCCTGCACATTCCCTACTGGAGACTGAGCCCAGACCCAGGCTTCATTGTTATTTCTTAAGATTTGATCCAAGCCCACACAATCTCTTCTCATTATACACACTACCCTTGGGTGATTTTATCCCACAGTCCTGTCTTCAGAAGTGATGTGTTGCACATATGGGGATGAATCCAAAAAACCGCCTACCCTAAACTATTCCTAAAGTCCATACCACTAATGGACTTGGGGGTGTAACTGGTTAGATGTCTTTCAGAAACTCTAACTCTCCATACCAAACATGAACATCATCCTCTCCGACCCCTATGCTTCCTGCTTCCCCTGAAACTGCTCTTCCTGCATTCCCTCCTGAAAAATGGCACCATCATTTGCTCGAGATAGAAGCTGGGACTGGTCTTTGTTCCTCTCCATGACCTCTATTGAAAGGATCATCAAGCGTTGTGCATTCTACCATTTAGAGTAGATTCTCATTATCTGCAGTAGAGATGTCCTACCTGAAGTAAAAAGTGAAGGTTACCACTAGCCTGGGTTCTCCTTCCGTGTCTAATGCAGGCATTCGCAGCTCCCAGTCGTTTCTTCCACTTAAGAAAAGGAAAGCTCAGGCAGCAGCAAGCACATGGGCACAGGAATAAAGGGCTGAGATTTTGGGCCATGGTGACCTACACTTGCAACAAATTAGACTCAGTTGGATGGGATTTGAGAGGATTTTTAAGAAGTCACATCCCTTCCTTATGAAAGTGTCTATTTAACCACTAAGGTAAGCAATGGGCTACCAGAAATGCACCAGCAGGAAGTGGGTCCCACTAAGAGCACATTCTTGAAAGGCACTTTGAGTGTGGCCATGGACAAGAACCTTCAAGCAGGAAGTCCAGAGACCACAGCAGAGAAAGGACAAGAGGTTCCTCCCAACAAGCCCGCCTGGTGAAAGGGGCAGAGGAAGGCGAGGCCACTGTGCGCAGCAAGTGGGAACGGTGTTGGGGGTCTGCTCGCTGTCCACCGCAGGGTCTTAAACTGCCACAAACCTCGCAGCTTGCAATATGCGTATTTACATCACAGTTTCTGTAGATGCTGCAATTTATTTTATGAAGTTAGTGATACCCTGACACCAAACCACAAAGACAGTCCAAAAAAGCAAACTACAGACCAATATCCCTCATGAATATAGACGCAAAAATTCTTAACAAAGTATATTAGCAAATAGAACTCAGCAATATATAAAAAGATTTACTCACAATAACCAATTGAAGCTTATTCCAGGGAGGCAAGGCCGGTTCACTATTTGAAAATCAATGTATTCCTGCATGTTAACAAGATAAAGAAATATCACAATGAATTGATGCATAAAAAGCATTTGACAAAATTCAATACCCATTTCATTTTAGAAAACTCAGAAAGATAGGAATAGAGGGAACTTCTTCAAGTTGATAGAGTACCTATGAAAACCTGTAATTAATTGCAAAATGGAACACTTTTTCCCCTAAAACAGGGAACAAGGAAAGGACGTAGCCACTACCCTAACATAGTGCTGGGCGGTACAGCCAGGGCAGCCAGGTAGGAAAGGCGAATAAAATGCAGAGGGACTGAAAAGAAAGAACGCGGGCCCCACTGGCAGATGACATGACTGTCCACATAGAAAATCCCATCTTGACAACAGTCCAGGAGTGGAGCACAGATGAGCCCCCATCATGGCCAAGGAAGCGGGTGGAATGGGAGCGCGCAGCTGTGCAAGGTGACACAGGAGATCCTCATGGTGACGAAAGTGTCTGTACCAGCCTGTTTCGCTATGGAGTGTTACTGGGGTAAAGGGGACATGGGCTCTCTGTTCCATTCGTTCTTAAAATTACATGCAAATCTACAATGATCTCAAAATAAACTTTCACTTTTAAAAAGTCTTCAAAAATGGTCTGGTTGGCATAGCTCAGTAGTTGAGCCTTGGTTTATGGAGGTCACCATTCAATTCCCAGTCAAGGGCATGTGCCTGGGTTGCAGGCTTGATCCCCAATGTGGGGTGTGCAGGAGGCAGCAGATCAATGATTCTCTCCCATCATTAATGTTTCTCTTTCTCTGTCTCTCTCTCTCCCTTTCTCTCTGAAATCAATAAAAATATGTAGGTAGAGCACAGGAGGTTTTGTCTCAGTGCAGTGGCTGATGCAATGCTGTGAGCGCACTCCAGCAGTTCAGATCTTTCTGGCACACCAGGAAGATGGCAACGCCCACCTGAGCCCCTCCTACAGCCATGTACACCCCAACCTTTACGCTCATTGGCTCCCTAAGAAGATGTTCCATGATTGGCCACCTCCACCTATAAATACTCTGTACTTCCTCAATAAAGTCAGACCTGCGTCACAGAACCTGGTCTCCAGAGTTGTGCATGCAAGCATCCTAGTGCTAGGGGCTCCGTCATCCTCACCCCTGGGAGACTTCCTGCTTCAAAAATATATTTTAAAAAAGTCTTTAGCCCAGCCGGCATGTCTCAGTGGTTGAACATTGATCTATGAATCAGGAGGTCACAGTTTGATTCCCAGTCAGGGCACATGCCCGGATTTTGGACTCCATCCCCAGTGTGGGGCGTGCAGGAGGCAGCCGATCCATGATTATCTCTCATCATTGATGTTTCTATCTCTCTCTCCCTCTTCCTTCCTGTCTGAAATCAACAAAAAAGAATAAAATAAAAAAAGTCTTAAAAATGTAAAGAAAAAAATCTACTAAATAATTCTGCATGGAAAATCTCTATACTGCATAAAATAACCATTTAATTGTTTAGCTCATGTTCTTTGTGTTGAGTAATTAGTTTTGATGAAGACACACAAAAAAACAATTTGAATAAAACTGTAATGCTGAATATAGGCTAACTAATTAAATTTAGTAAAATACATGAAATATTCATTAAAAGCTCTGATAACATGAAATATGACGTTTCATGTTATTGCATGCAAAAAGATGCCTATCCTTATGATATTTCAGGAAGCTTGCATGCAAGAACATTTTTTCTCTTAAGAACCGCCTTACAATGGACTTCTACATTATTCAGTTTCTTCTAGCAATACCTTATGACATTGCTGATCCTAATTAATCTTATGAACAGTCTTGTCACTGTGAAGAGAGAAACTACACTGATGTAACCATCTGTTAGAGGTGGAAATCTTCCTACAAAAATAATTAGCGGAATACTTTTAGATTTCTAGTTTTTAAGAAGGTAAATGTATACAAATATCATTTACTTACTGTGATCTTGGTCAATTTATTTAATTTTTGGAGTCTTAGTTTCTTCATAAATACAATGGGACACCTCTTCTGACAACTGACAAAATAAGAGTATAGAAATAATTAATAATTTTTGACAGAAAATAGTCATTTAATAAAAATCAGCTCCAATAATAACTGATAGTTCTAGGTGAAGGCATTTTTAAAAATAATGTCATGTAGGTAGAAATTATATCATGCTGCTCTTTAAAATCTCTTGAATCAAAGAAAGGCTCTTCCTTGCGCAGCCAGAGTGGCTCAGTGGTGGAGCATCAGCCCATGCACCAAGAGGTCACTGTTTCGATTGCTGGTCAGGGCACATGCCTGGGTATCGGGCTCAGTCCCCAGTAGGGGTCGTGCAGGAGGCAGTTGATCTGTGCTGATGTTCTCTCTCATGGATGTTTCTATCTCTCTCTCCCTCTTAAAAACATCATCTCTTTTTTTAAAAGAATTAATATCTCTCTCTCTCAAAAAAAAATTGGGGGGGGAGGGAAGAGACTGTGGGAGTAGTATCTGCAAAGTAGCACAACTGGATAAAGTCATGAAAGGGTATATGAGAGTCTTTCCCAGCAAGACACTGCTGATGGCGAAGAGCATCGACATGGTCATCGTGGGTGACACCAGGATCGGACCTCTCCACCCCTCCATATGTCCAAAGAGGACAAGAGTGATATCATCATCACTTTGAGATGCACACAGTGGCTTTAAACACAGGACACTGTTAAAGTTCACATTGCGTATCACTTTCCCTCTGTATAATGTCAATAGTAGATGCTAACGGCAGGGAAAAGGCAAAGTCGTTAAGAACAAGAGGCTTGAGGCCTCGGTTGAATTAAATCCAGTCTCTGCCACTTCCCAGCTATAAAACCTGTCAATTTACTTCATGTCCCTAAGGCTGAATTACCTCTTCTAGGAAGAGGGACAAGAATATTATAATATGTATAAAGTTCTTTGCACAATATTTTTCATATATTTAATGCAATAAATATTAGCTATTAATGATAATAATCATCTTAGGTGAAAAACTGCTCTTAGAGCTTAAATATAAAAGTGTTAATTACTGAAGTGGTATCTAAAATATCTTCTTTAACAAGGTGAGATGCAAGGATTAAGACATAAGTTGAAATTACTTGCAGGATGTTTTTGCTCAATATGGTCAATTTCCTAACAAAGTATTATGTACTCTGTGCCATAAACATTTGATTTAAAAAATCATAATTTCCTATTTAGTTCATTGATGACAGTTTTAAGCATAAAACTAAACAAAATTATTATAATGAATAATAGTCTTCATATCCATGAATAATTTACATTTTAAATACTTTAACAGTTGTTTATCCTACTTAGAATATTAGTCAATTCATGCAAACAATAAGAATTTTATAAACACATGAATTTGTATCCATAACAGTCAAATAATTTATCTTTAGAAATCAAATTATAATAAACTACATTATGAAACACTTTAAGATTAGAAAATAGATCTCTAAGTATTAAAACTTTTGGGCCTGTGAAAGAGAAATTAACTAAGAAATTCCATCATTGTAAGTAACAGCTGCACAGTCAATATTTAATCACTATATTGTGGGACAGTTCAGGAGTGGAAGACGGGATTAACATATTGCTTTAAAACATTCCATTACTTTCTGCATCTGTTTACTGATAATAAAAGACACAGCTGTTCGAAGCGAAACATACTAACAGGTGGAAAGTGCCAATTTGGCATTTTACATAAAAGTTGCTCTCTTCATTTCCTTTTGGAATACTCTAAAATTATACTCCAACCATAGCTACCAATAACTTAAAGAATTTTTTATACAAATTTGGATTATTCTAGTCATTGACAAACAGATATGCTCCTTTCTCCGTGAACTCAAGATTATTTTTAAACAGCGCACATCCTGAACTAATTATAATTACCCCAGATGTTTTCCATAAAAATGGTCACACATTTAAACAGGGTTTCTTTAGCAACTGTTCTATATCAAATTTACTGCAAAGAGCATCAAAAGTATGAAGCAACACTATATCAGATTCACTGTGTAAATGACACATGATAATGAAGCTTGAGCTTATCATTTATTTTGACAAATAGTCAGCTACTCTGTAGCCATATGTGTGGAATCCAAGACCATCATAAGGAAAGCTAATATATTTATAATAAACTCTCAATCACTCACCTAAAGCATGTCAAAGTAAACAAAATTTGTGAACACCATAAATGATAACTTTAGTTTTAATTTTATTTTTAAAACATAATACACCACAATCAACTGAAAATGTCCTGAATTTAAAAAGCTGACCCTATTCTAGTAATTTAATAAATCTGAATAACTAATTTTTAAATTTTATAAATTAAACAATGACATGCTAAGACTATTACAAAATGTAAGTGAAAATATTAGCACATTGTTGATAAGGGAGAACACTGTGAAATATTTAATTTAATATATAAAACTTAGAGAGGAAAAGTTAAGGGAGAATGTCAAAGGAGTCCAAAGCATTCCAGTAACTTTCTTTTCTTTTTCTAAAGTAAAGACATTTGTCATAGCTTTAGAAAAAAAGGTTCACTAACATGTACATTTAGAGTCCTTGACTATATCTCTATTTTGAGATTCACACCTAAGAAAAAAACATATAAAGTATGAACATTTTGCTTAAGATTATACAAAGCATTCAGATCTTCCCCCAATAGTTCCTTTTCCTTATTTGCTCAGGTATAGATGATTTTACATTTAAATTAAATACTCTACAGCTTTACAGTAAAGTGTACTGAGTCAGGACCTTTTGTTACAATAGTTTTTCCAGTTCTTTTGGAAATGAATTATGATCAATGAAAATTCTATTAGTTTGTTGTTTAAGTATTTTTTAATTCTTTATTGTTTAAAATATTACATAAGTCTCCTTTTCCCCCATTGACTTCTACCCAATGGCCCCCCCCCCCCCCCAC
>PVJC01053029.1:0-10957 GCA_004026665.1 Murina feae
AGCAGTGACCAACCCTTGTACTGCCTTTTCTTCTATCCATAGTTCACTCTTTAATCTCTGGTTCCTATTTCCAAGGACTATTTTCCAAATTAAATTACCTAAACTCAAGCCCTTATCTCAGACTCTAACTTCTGGGAGGAACACAGGCCACCAAAATGACCTTCTGGGTTCTCTTTACAGCTAGAATCCTATTGTGATTCAAGGGACTTATTTATCACTGGTCAATCCCTAAATCTTTTTACAGTGTAGGAGACTAAAAATTGTTGCTGATGTGTGAGAAGCAAGAGATCACAAATCAAATCTGGCATTTGAGAATATCAAGCTTTAGGATTTGGGCTCACATTTAACATTTTACTGCTTGTTTTCTCTATAATGTATGCCCTGATTGGAATCCACACAGTTCTGAACTGCCACTCTGGTTGCAATAGCAATGGATGGTGACGTATTTTGTCTTTGGATTGCCTATGAGGCCCTCTAGAGTGAATTTTGAATATCCTTTTTGAAACATGTGTGTGTCAAATCAGACCAATTCAAACTCTCTAAATTTGTTAATTGGCTTATTTTTATACTGAGGCCTGGTGCATGACATTTGTGCACTTGGTGGGGGGCGGATACAGCCTGGTCTGTATCCTTTCACAGTTCAGGAGCCCTCAGGGGATATCCGACTAATAACTTAGGGCTGCTCCATGAAGCCGCTAGTTGGACATCCTTAGCACTACCGCTGAGGTGGGCCACTATGCTCGCCAGCCATCAGCCCAGCTTGTGGCTGAGTGGCGCTCCCCCTGTGGGCATACACTTACTACCAGGGGGCAGCTTCTGCATTGAGCGTCTGACCCCTGGTGGTGAGTGTGCATCATAGTAACTGGTCATTCCTCTGTTTGGTCGATTTGCATATTACCCTTTTATTATATAGGATAGATTTGTTTCTTGGAGTACATGGAAGAATGAGAGTGGGGATAGTGGGTGATGGTAGCAATTACTTAACTATCTAAAATATTTTATTCCCCTAACTTGATTGCACATCAGAATCACCTGGAGTAAGTAATTTTTAAAAAAGAATGTGGATTCTTGAGCCCACCCCCAAAGGTTCTGATTCCATAGATCTAGGCACAGACCCTGAGATCAACAGCTTCCCAGGAGTTTTTGCTACACAGCCAAATTAGGGAAATAGTGATATAATAATTCATGTACAAGATTTTAAGAGAATTTGTTAACTAAATCTGTAAATTTTTTACCAAAGGGGTAGAAGCTCAGGCATTTTATAAATTACATATTCTTATTTACAACTGAGAAAAAGTCTTAACTTCTTTATTTGGAAAGAAAAGTTTAGAATTTAATTTTCAAAATGAAAGGCTTAATTTCATATATTTTGATCTTTGAAAATATACACAAGAGATCATTTTTACACATTTTCATTTATAGACATTTATAGGCAGGCTTAGTTAAAAAATTAGAGAGTGTACACAGTTAATTATAAATACTTCATCAACTAATTAGTGTTAATTAACTGTACAATTAAGACTTTGATTGACACAGGTAATTCTGTGAAGCTGATTCTTCTCAAATATGCATGTTTCTAAAGTACTCATTAACTTGTTTCAATCATAAACATTTCCTGATAGACTCCCAGAAATTTATATGGTATTTTTTCTTCTTTTCAGAAACTACCTTAATAAATGAGTGTATGCAGGTGAAGCCACAGCTGCTTCAGGTGGCAGAAAGCCAGAGGGAGTTGAGTTCAGGTGCTTGGTTAGCAAAAGAGGAAGAGCCATTTCCTTCAAAACTGAAAATGAGTTTTGTTGTTTATTTTGATTGGCCATGCTTTTGTGAACAGGAAAGAAAAAGTGATGGAAATAAGATTTAAAAAATTTTAATAATCAAGATTACAAATATAAATTGGCCTCTTGTTATATTTTTGTTGCCTATGTTTCTTAGCTAAGGGGTTTTGTGACCTGATGAATTCAGTTTAGATGAAAAGAGGTTTTTATGAAAATGCAATTAACCTGTAGAATTATAAACCATTAATTGTGACTAAAGAGGTCCTTCACTTCTCTGTGGCAGAAATAGATAGTTACCATGAAAAATAAAAAAGAGAATACAATCATGGTGGGTTCTACCAAACTGCAATAAAACCCAAAGAAAAAGAGTAAAGTTATGAATCCAAAATTTTTATTCATTCATTTAGCCATTCATTTGAAAAATATGTATTTAGTACCTACTCTCCTAAGTATACTGTCCTAAGCAGTATTGGTTATATCTGTGAATAAAATAGAACAAAACTCCTGTATGACTAGGTACTCACCTTTTATGTTTTCTGCTTCTGCTTTTTATTATAAAAATTTCTGTGACATTATCAAGAGTAACCAAGAATTACTTATTGCTGCTTATTTGAATATAATGTCAAAGCAGAAATGAACCTGAAATACGGGACAAATAGCAAATAATAGTACATGTATTTCACCTCCACCTTCTTTTTGTTATGATTCAAGAGACACCAACAATACTTTAAAGTATACATGGGCTTAGAGAAATTTGTCATATATCTTGAGACTGCAGAGTATACTAGTATGCTACACTATTGATGTAATTTTATGAAACCATCTAATCTGAACTGCCTGAGTGAGAAATTTTGACATCTCATTTAGCTATGTGTCTGATATATAGAAAGTCTCAATAGAATGTATTTTAAATGATGTAAATATTTGATACTAAAGTGAGATCAACTTCAAAAAGGGTCTTTGGAAAATTACAGTCAAGCCATGGCTGATGTGGATCCGTGGTTAGAGCATCAGCCCACTCACTGAAGAGTCTCTGGTTCGATACCCATCAAGGGCACACACCTGGGTTGCAAGTTCGATCCCAGTCAGGGTCCGGGCTCATGCAGGAAGCAACCAATTGATGTGTTTCTCTCAAATCAATGTTTCCCTCTATTCCACTCTTTCTAAAAAAAAAACACACACTGGAAAAAATATCATCTGGTGAGGATTAACCAAAGAAATTTAGAGTTAAGTTAGCAGTGTAATAAGAAATTTAATTTTCTGAATGACAACTTCATAATGAGTCTGATCTAAAGAAGGATTTCTCCCTAAAAGTAATGATTCAAGTTCAGTCTCTCTTGTCTAATCTTGTTTTGTCCAGAACTGATTGTGTGTGTGTGTGTGTGTGTGTGTGTGTTTTGTTTTGTTGCATCTGAGAATCCTTTAATTTTGTCACTGAGTCTTGGAAACAGAACATTTTATTATGACTCATTAATGGGGTTTAGGGCCCTCCAAGGAATAGAAGTCTTGAATTGTGTGATGCAGAAACAAAATGTGCTACAGAATACTCCTATACTACAATAGGGCATGCTGCAGGATTCTTAACACTGGTATAAAAAAAATAGAAAGGTGGAATAAAATCCACAGTAAAAGTGCCTCTGAAACAAAGGATGAATAATGACCAGGCATTTTGGCTATTGTAGAAAAAGCAAGATTTTGACAAGACCTTTTTTCATTCTCCTTACTTTTTTTCTTTCTTTCCCTTCTTTTCTCTTTTACTTCCTCCTCTTCTTCATTCTTCATTTTCTGTCTTCTTTGTCTTTTGAATTAAGGGAGGGAGAGGGTTTGCTATGATTTATACTTAGAATCATATTGGAATGCTCCTAAACGGGGAATTGGGCTTTCATTTTTCTTTTTGAGTTGTTCATGCTGCTGTTCTAGGCTCTAGATCACACCGTCAGCAAGAGCCCGTTGAGGATAGCTATGCTAAGATTAAGGCCAGCAAGTGCATGATTATCAGATTATGCCCTCTTCTGCCACACATGGAGCTCCATCAGACCAGCCACTAGGACTGAGGAGAGAGTGCTGATGTAAACACTTGTTGATTCCTGGGGATACTATCAACAGGATGCCACTGACCTTAGAGCTGGGAAGGGAGTCACCTTTTCTAATCAACTACTTGGTGATTGTTGTGGGACAGTTTAAGTTTACATGTGGAGAGTATGTGTCTCTGTAAGAAATAAAAGGAAAATTCTAATTTAAAAAATTGCTTAGGGGGATTTGTTAGTATTTTAACTGAAATCGGGGGAACCGATAAGCTCTCTACTGAGAGACTGGATTTGCTGGACTCAAATTCCCTGGGGCTATTGTTTCTGGTCTTTCAAGATGAGGCATTACTAGAGTCTCCTGGTCCAGTGGTTTCTTATGCCTTCCCAGTAGTTACCTGTTATCTAACTTATCTCAGAGTATTTGCCTTCCTCTTTCTCCAAGTGTAGGACTTATCTAGCTTTGAATGCCCTCTGATTTATTGAGGAATAAGTAGGGAAGCTTCCAGGTGATATATCAGTACCCAGATGTTCAGAGAGTTCAGATCCATCTGGAAATACTTCAACCCCCAGATCAAAAAAAGTGTCTTAAGATTCTCCAAGCCCAGTGGCTCTCTATTTTCTCTACATTGTGCAGGACATGAAGGGGCTGCAGCATCTATAGTAGCACAGAGTGGGAAGAACACTCAGATTAGTGCTTTCACAAAAATTTGCTCAGATTCATCTGTTATTGTAAGTTGAGTTTTCTGTTTAAGAACTTGATATTGTTTGTTCATAAGATGTTTTTTAATTTCTTTATTGATTAAGGTATTACATATGTGTCCTCATCTCCCCATTACTGCCCCCCACAACTTCCTCCCCTCACCCCACTGTTCATGCCCTCACCCCGTTGTTGTCTGTGTCCATTGGTTAGGCTTATATGCATGCATACAAGTCCTTTCATTGATTTTTAATACGAATCTCCATCCATGAGATAGATATCTTCATGAGGACTGAAAATATGTTTTTTCACTTAAACTTACACTGCCCTTACCACTGTTTCCCCTTATGTGTCGCTAATTCTATAATAGCTCAATAGAAAATAGAATGCAGATCCTCTTGAATATTCAAATGTATCATGAGAACAAAAGCTTCTTTTAGATCATTCGAAGCAGGTTCATAACATAAACTAAACAGATCAGTTCTATGATGATTAATGTCAGGAAATTTTTTGGTCCAATGTTCTTTCTAATGTCTACTTTGTAATATGAGAAATATGTATGTTAAAATATTCTAAAAATTATACAAATCCAAATTATATTTAGTCAATAATCATAGTCCTATGTGTGGATTGTAGAAAATATAGTGTAATGTTTATTCTAGTAAGACTATGGATAAGTAATTTTTTAAAATTTCCTATATAGGAGAATATTATTTAAAATTTCAAAATGTGAAAGAATCACTTGCTTTACAATTAAAAGTCATTAAAAGAGTATAAAAATCTTTATAATTCTTGACTTTATCCCTATTTGAAAAAAAATATCTGAATTTCTTTTTGTCCTCATCAACTTTTAAATCCTGGATCAAGAATTTAAAGCCTGCCTTTAAAATTTTTCATAAAGAAGACTTTTGGAAGTGAGAAGATACTACTACTTGTCATTTTTATTCATCGCTCAAATTGAAACCTTCCGAATCCTTTGTATCCCCGAGTCAGTGTCTGATGACTTAATTCTCAGGAAAAGTTGGGCAAAGTTGATCAAAAGACATTTTCAGAGCTCAGATGAGGTCAGATACCACCGAGTACATCTCTACCATCTGGGAGGGCAGAGCCAGCAAAGCTCTTAAATCTTCCTGAAAACACAATTTGCCAGGGGCTTTGAAAGTTAGTTCAGGAACGCTTTAATTCTATTCCAGGTTGAATTAAGTTTTTGTGTTATTTTTAATTATAAAAGTGTGCTTATTTTAGAGGATGAAAATTATGGGGAAAGAGAAAGATGAAGAAAATCAGCAATCTTACCCCATGAAGGCAAAAAAGACTAACATTTTATTGTTTCCATTATTATTTTTGCTAAGAGATAAAGTCAAAATATTATAGTATACACAGCTTGAATTTCTATTTCACTTCTTAACAACTAGACATAAGAATGGCTCCATGTTATTTCTGGAAACACAAAATTAGTTTAAATTATTGAATACGAAATGAGAAATTATGCAATGGAGTGGAAAACACAAAGTTTTACTTCCCCTGTGTCCCTGTTTGGAAGTTCAAATACGGGTGCCAGTTTCTTTGGATGGCAGGGAGGATGGAATGGGTGGACCAGAATGAGTTGGTGCAAAAGAATTACCAAGTAAAGGTGTTAAAATACACTTCTCCCAATTCCAGCCTCAGATATTTGGATTCAGCAACCTTGCAGTAAGACGCAGGAGTCTGCATTTTTAATAAGGACCGTGGGTGATTGTGTTGCTGGAGTTTCTGGGACCGCCCACTGAAAATCAATGAATTAGATCACACTTTATTTTCAGAAATTGTTAGGGAGGAGTTGGAAAAGTCCATAGACAATAAAGGATGCACAGGAAAGATACTGAAGTTGCCAGCACCGCCTCTTTGAGTTCCAAATCCCCAAGGAAAGCGGCTTTCCAGGAACCCCTGTTGAAGAGCAGGCACCATACCCTCCAAGGTCCTCCTCAGTCTTTTCTGTCAGCTCTCTCAAGCATTCTTTACTTCCATAGTATCCTTGCTCTTCCTGTCTCTTCTCTTCATCATCTTTTAAGTCATAAGTTTAGTTAATGGCCCAGTACATACTGGAAGCTAAGTCCCTAGACCCCCTTTCAAGGATTTCCTACTGAACCTTCCTGCAAATCCTAATTTTCAGGGTTCCCAACAATATATTTTTCAAGAAGCCTCTCCCAGCTCTCCAGTCTTTTCTGCGATTTTTACAGTAACTCTCCCACCCCTGTGTGCGTAATTCTTTCATCGTGTTTATAACACAGTTCCTTCCCTACTGGACTGAGGTTATCCTAGTGCTGAGCACAGTTGCTAGCACAGAATATATATGCAATAATATTTTATGAATTAACAATTAAGTATTTACTCTTCTTAAGGTTATGCATGGTTAAAAATGACATAGCACATCTCTGCAGTGTGGGTTTTTCTCCTCTTGGTTAACCTCCATGTTTTCCAGATGCCAATATTTTGAAGTTTCAAGTCTTATTTAGGCAGCACTCATAGTAACTTATCTTTTCTAACAGCAGGAGTATACCATTTCACTCTATTACACAGACATCTTGAAGTAGAATTTTTTAAAAAAATTCTTTCAATCGGTTGGTCTGATTTCCATCAGAGACTTCATATGAAATTGTTATTTTATCCTCTGATCAGAATAACTACTCTGTAAAGGAAAGGCAAAAAATGTTCAAAGAAGATAGTTACATGTCTATTGACACTGTATTAAAATGTAAATGTAATGCAAACTGGAAGACATCAAGCTGCCACATAATCTGGATCACTTCTGAGTCCCGGAGAAAAATTTTAGATTACTCATTTTGTCGATAGCAAGCCATTGCCAGCCTCTATATGCATATTCTTTGAAAGAAAAATAGAGAAACTGAAGGATATTTATTCTTTATGCATGGTTACACAGTGAGAACATCCATTAATATTTTGTAACTTATTTTTCAAAAATACACTTTCTTTTAAACATTTATATATTATGCAAATTATTTCTGAACCATTTTAGATTTCAAGAAAACCCTAGTTCCACCTTCTTGGCCCTCAGCTGGCTCCATATACCTTTCACGCCTGTCAATAGACCTCACCTATTCAGCCTGTTTTATTCACCTATTGGTAGTCATTGCCTTTGGTTTCTCTTCCCTTTAGATTAACTGAGAAATTGTACAGAATCTGTCTAGCTCTTTGCTTCCTTATAGATCTTGAGCACAGGTTTCATAATCTAAGAATTTCCTCACTAACTCTCATCACACTGTGATCTGGCCTCCAGTTGCCTCTCTGGTTTTTCTCTTACATTCTTTCTTTTCCTTACTCCATCCCAGCTTCTTTGATCTTCTTTCTGGTCCTAAGCCACCAAGCCCACACCTGAGACAGGGCCATGGCCTTGCCGCCAACCCCTGCCTGCAGAGCTCCTCCTCCCTGGAACTCAGCAGAACGGTCCTTACTTCCTTTGGATTTTTATTCAAATGTAAGCTCATCAAAGATAGTGTTGTCTACTTCTTCACTGTGCTTTATTATTTTCTTCATAGCATTTATCACCCACTGACACATTATGTATTTGATTGTTTTATGTCTATTACTGTGAATCTGAATATGCTAACCTGAGAAAAATGAATTTTTCTGTTTCCTTTAGAAGTTAAGCAATGATTAGCCTGTTGTTCTAATATTAATATTTATTAGTTACTCAATCTTCCTCTAAGATAGCAAATAACACCTTTGTTATATGCTAAATTATTTATATTTTCATGGGGCTGTCTCTTGACTTTCTATTCTTTTCATTTTCTTTTTCTTTCTTACCTAGTACCACATTGCACCAATTACTGATTCTCTCTATATATTAAGGTTTTTTGTTTTACCATGTAGGGCAAACATCCCTTAACCATGTATTTTCAACATTTTCTTCTGTAGCCTGAAATAATTGTTCGTTAGGTGAACCTTATAATCATTCTGATACACTCTCAAAAATCCCATTGGCATTGCCTTAAGCCAAATCATCATATTTTCAAAAGAATTTAATGTCAGTAACATGTTTTTCTAATATATAAAGTAAATGCATTTATAATAAATAATGTAGCAGTGCCCTTCCTGTTGCATAGCCAGATGGACACATGGGCCATTCAGAAGGCTCTCTGATGTACACACATTTCTGGCCCCAGGGCACTCTTATCTTACTTCAAGGTCTCCCCACGTATAGCATTTTGCTGCAACCACTTTGCTTCAGTTGGTGGTGGGAAAAGACTGAAATACTCTCCCAACAAAATGATAATATTGAATTACCTGAAAAAGGAGATTGTTATTAGGATAGAATTTTCTACAAAAGTCAAGGTGGTCAAATTAAGGTGAGACACAATAGTGGTTGGTTTGGACCCCACGATTAAGGCATTCACATGTACACATGTAAATAGCATGTCTCTGAAACCTGCTCTGTGCTTTGAAACTAGTTGGGTAAGTTCTTTACTTGGGAGCTCCTGAAGGGCTGCCCTGGACAAGGAGCCATGGACCTTCAGTCTCTGAGACGACAGCTGGGGTTATGAGCTCATAGTCTGGAGCTTCCTTGTCGAGTTTGTCATATGTCACTTTGTCAAGCGAGACTAGGTTATTGTGCTTGTCCTACACTTTGCCTTTGGACCACTTCTTTTTGACTGTGCCCCCAGATCTGTTCTCTGGGTCTTTGTCTTTCTTGACCAACTTTCCAGCATCTTTTCAGTGGAGATAATTTAGGTATCATTTTGTATGTAAACCTCTCTGCATCTTGTCTTTCTCCACTTTCTCCTATGCAGAATTAGTCTTTCTCTTTTCTGTGTTCTCGTTATTTCATTCATACCTCTTCCAACACTTGCCCTCCTTGTGTAATGATGAATATCTGCATGCCTGTCTTCCCTTAGTAGACTGTTAGTACCTTGAGGGTAGGTACCTGATTTGTTCTCAGTACCTTACAGATAGTAGGTGCACATGAATGTTTAATAAATGAACTAATTAATGTGGCTAAAAGCAGCCTCTCTCTGCCTCTCCATCAATTGGTGGAGCAGACAGAACAGCCAACTGTATGAACAAAAGCCATCAAGCATGTCCAACAGAAGTGATTGAGTGTGTATCAGGAGGCAGGAGAGTAAACAATATCTCAAGGGTCACAGCTGTTTCACTCTGCCTTTCAGCCAAAAAATGCCATGATTTACTTTCTGCTCCTGCCAAGTATGAAGAAGTAAAGTCCTAAAAAAAAAAAATTGAAGGAGTGAGAAAGTTTGGATGGACAGGTCAATCTGCTTGCCCACCTGTAGCCAACCAAGCATGATCAAAGAATAATGTACTTCCCCTTCTATCCCATTCCACAGTCTTTATTCTTTGACAAAAATGAAGGGACCTTCAATGAGCAATGTAGTCCCAACCCTGACTTCACTAACAGTCAGTTTTATACACAGATGACACTGAGTGCTTACAACATTGTAGGTTTATCAAAACTTATGCCCCAAATATACCCCTTCTTGTTTCAGGTTGTTAAATTTTGAGACTGCTCCTGTGTAATGCCTATTTCAATAGGAGAGTAGAAGGATTGGACAGATTAGGAATTAATAAATATAGAAACTCCTATGATAGTACACGTGGTACCTGCCTAATAAATGTTTTTGTTTTCCTTTAACAGTTGAAGTTCAATAACAAGTCCTTTATTTATATGGAAGGCTGAGAGAAACATGGCCAATGTAGCAGTTAATATGTGTTTTATTTTGGAAATTTTACATTTATTTAAGTAACATAAGTAAAGAGTAAGAGTTGAAACTATAGAAAACAATATTAAATGAAAAAAATTGTCATTCTTTCCCAAGTCTGTTAGCATAATTATTTTTTAGCATAATGATTCTAAGTAATATGCTGACATCTGTTTTTCCCAGGATATCAACTTTAAATAGTAGCTAAAAACTTTGCCTGTGAAAGATTAGGAATTTAATTTATTTACATTACTACTTTCCTACTAATTTTATTTATATTATTTCATAGTTCTTCTATTGGTTTTATTTATAGTTCTAAATAATATACATATTTCTATTTTTGTCAACCCATAGATCATCCCTTTATACCTATCATTTAAATAATTAAATTATAAATTGCATAATCTCACACCCAGTGGTTTGATGATAAACTGACTTATTGGTGGGGGAGAGGAGCTGATTTGTAGCATTTGCCTATGTCTGTGAGTGATTTCAAGCTATCATCATGACTTTGCATTGCTAATCATATTTGTTGCTTCTTCTATGGTTTGAATTTTTTAAAAAAGCAATAAGATGCAGTTACAAAATTATGATTATGCAAGTGTTATTCAATATAGAACCAATATTGTGATTTCCCATAAAGAATGATATGTAATCTTGATGGGAAATAAAGTATATAGTCAAATAGACTAGAAATTTTAACTTTCGATGGTATTTTAGAAATAATTAAATCAATCAATCTGA
>PVJC01053030.1:0-10832 GCA_004026665.1 Murina feae
CTTGTCTGTTATCTAATGTAATGCCTAATGGACAGATATCTCAATTCAAGAAAGAAATATTAGGGTGGGATGTTAAATACTTTTGATGGTAAGAAGAGGATTACTACAGAAGGTTTTATGTTATATTTATGTTTATGGTTTTACCTTTTACCCCAATCTCCAGTCCAGCTTATATGGGTCACAGAGACAGACTTTCTTGGCTTCTGGCTTCTGGTTGGGTTTGACCAATAGGGAGTCTTGGGAAGTGATCAACAGTGTGTGAATGAGGTCGAGGAATTTACTTTCAAAGCTTCCTCCATGGAAGGTTGCACTGAGCTGTTTTCATTCCTCTGACAATCACCACTGCTTTGTTCAAGACAAGTCTCCCTAGTGAATCTCTCCCCTTTTACATAACTGCTCCCTCTCCTGTCCTTTGGATGTTAATAAATCTGGGTGACAGAGCCATCTTTTGTGGCTCCCCTCAGCTTGCCAACATCTTTATGAAGAGTCACTTTGTAATTAAAGTCTCCCTGAATTATCTCGAGTGCTCCATCTGTTTCCTGTCGGGAACCTCACTGAAACACTATTTGTGCATCATTCTTTTAAGTATAATTTTATCTGAATGCCAGCAGATTACTTAGGATCAGCTCAAGAGTGTTTTATTTTTCTGAGGATATTATTGAAAGTGAATCAGAATGGAAGGGAAAACAAGCACTTTATGTTCTAGGTAGCTACAGCTACACCACTAGAAACACAATTAATTTATAGTGAAAAAGTGACTTTGAGTCTTGTTTCCTCATTACCACAGAAGACGATTTTTTAAATTACAGGGGGCGTGGGAAACGCCAAGCAAATAAACAAAAGCAAAGACTGTAGGGAACAGCATTGAAATTCGTCTGTTCTAACAAGACCCACCTCCTGTTTCTCTGTGGCTCATGGAGGCTGGCAGTGGAAAGAGTGTACTCAGGAAACTGGGTGTATGTGTGCAGTGGGTTTTATCAACCATTAACACTGGATTAGTCAAGATGCTTTTATTTTGAAATGAGAGAAACCCAACTAGACAAGGTTTAAAAACAAGGCAATTTCGTTCAGCCAGAGTGGTTCCGTGGTTGGACATCAAACCTATGAACCATGGTTTGATTCTCAGTCAGGGCACATGCCCAGGTTGCAGGCTCGATGCCTGGTAGGAGGCAGCCGATCAATGATTTCCTGTCATCACTGATGTTTCTATCTCTCTCTCCCTCTCCCTTCCTCTCTGAAGTCAATAAAAATACATTTAACTGCCTCCCCCAAAACTCCCCCAAACCCCCAAAACAACAAGGTAATTTATTTGCTTGCATAACCAGGAAGTCTAAGGATTATGCACTTCATTCTGGTTTCTTCTCTTTAGTTTGTCCTGTGCACTGGCTTCATTCTGAGGCAGGCTTTGTCTGTATATTTGGAAAGGTAGCTGCTGACAGTCTTAACTAAATATACATATTTATGGCATGTGATCCCATGGGAATAGAGCTTCCTTCCCTTTTAGAATTAAGGCACACATGTCACATTTTCTGCATCCCTTCATCCATCCGTGGGTTGTGTTCACCTTTTGGCTCTTGTGAATAATGCTGCTGTGAGCACGAATATACAACTATCTCTTCAAGACTGCTTTGAGTGCTTTAGGATAAATATCCAGAAGTTGGATTGCTGATCAGATGATAATTCTATTTCTAATTTTTTGAGGTTCTACATACTGGTTACCGTTGAGTCGGAACCATTTCTATATGCCTAGGGTAGCACCACTTCTTCACATCTTCTCTAGCGCTTGTTAGTTTTTGTCTTTTTGACAGGAACCATCCGAATGGAGGTGAGGTTCGGCCGGGCTGTACCATCAGTAGCTTGAGGCTGGGAATGGGGCATGTGCCATTTATTGGTTGGCTTGGGAGCCTGTTGAAATATTTTCAGTTACATCAAGGTAGTCTCCCAGGCTTCATTCCACGTGTCTCTTTTTAATGTATCTCTAGTTATTGTCTAAACAGCCATAATGTTATAACATTTTTGAAAAGTCCCTGCTTTTAATGGTTTCTTCCCCTTTTCCTCAGCCATGAATCTACCAGGATCCTCAATTCAAACCTCCTATGGAAAATTAAAATCATTTCATAACACACACACACACACACACACACAGATACCCCTACTGCATGGATTCATAATGGGTACGGCGATGCTTTCCTCCTAGCAGAAATGTTACTATGACCACAAAAAAGGAGACGTGTTCTGTTTGGTGGGACAAATAAAACAAAAACCAAACTCTGCATAAGGTCTCCTGTTTTTGATAAAGATCTGCTCCCAATGCTGTAAGCCTTTACCCTTTAAAAAAAAAATTGAAGATGAAAGTGAACAACATTTTCTGTAGAGTAAAAAATTTAAAAAATTTGATTTTGCACTAAGGTTTATTTTTATTATTTTGTTTAGAAATCAACTCCTCAGAATAGTGGTGAAGAATGACTTTACAGAACAATAGTATCCTCCTCATGTTCCTTTGTTGTTATGCTATGGAAGAGATGCAAGGTGTACTTTATACCTAATTCCATTTAAGAGAGAATGATGCCATAGGAACAGTATGATGTAGCATACTAAGACTTGAACATTTTTTATCGGACCAATCTCTGTTAAAAATTGATCTCTTTAATATTTTTTTTAATAATATACTGAAAGCACTTCTACTTGATCTGCTTCAGGTAGAGGGAGAGTAGACAAATTTAAGTCCTGAAGCTTTAGTTCTCCTATGATAACTGTTGAAGATGGGCGTGGGTGAATTTTTAAGGGATATCACTCTCCCAGCTTTAGTTCTGAGAAATGGAGCAATGAAGTGACTTGGTTAGCGCTAGTTGCCATAAACACTTGTCCTACCCATTAGATAGAATTAACTTTTGGTGCCTTTCCCTCCCGTTTTGACTTTGACTGGCCCTTTGCTCCTTGTAGTCCTCTCCTAGATACTCGATCTTCAGTCTTCTCAAAGGCCACACCCCAGCTTCCACCCATCCACACACATGGGCATTTTTCTTCAACAGAATTTCTGACATTTCGTCATATTTTTCTAGACTTTCTCTTCCTTTTGTCAACAGAGTTTTCTTCACCTCTCTTCTAATATTCTGTAGTCCTATCAAGTTATCAATAAATCTAACAAACACATTTAAACCAAATGCTAAAGGCTGATATAATAAAATCGCTTAGAGTTTGACATAAAAGCATTAGCTTTCTGTCGATGTAAGGCCTGTGCCAGTGCCCATGAAAAAGTTATCTTTGGATGAGACATTTCCTGTTGGAACTAATTAGATCATATTTCTCTTCCAATGCACAACAGAGGAGAAAACACCCTGGGAACAGCTGAAACTATACCCGAAGAACCCGACCCTCACTGACCTCCATGTGTTTCAGGACCCTCTTTCTCACCACTGTCTTTCTGCCTTCATCACCTAGGAGGCTGCAAAGCCTCTGCCTATCATGACAGGACACCTGTGACTTCCATGGCGTTGTTTCCTTCCTGCTTTGAATGTGCTTTTGCTTTGTCAACCACAGTGGCAAAATCTGCTTCAGAGCTAGAATGTGGTATATTATATGCAAAATTTCATTTTGTAATTAGACCAAATCAGGGTGACACAGATGATACAGGGCAGTCTTAATAAGATGGTTTTCAGTATTTTTACTTACCATCTCATATGAAAGCCTACTTTTGAAGACAATGAGTGGTCTTAATCTGTGTAACTGTTCCCTAGCGCATCCTTCATTATGGCTTCGTTGAAGAGAGCACTTAAAATAGACTATTTGAGGGAGAGAGGGAGAAACAATGATTTCTGTACCTGATTTTCGTATTTTATATTTTAAAAAATTATGATTTTAGTGTTGCGAGCTCTGGTAACTTAAAAATTGCTTAGTCATATTTGACCTTATTACAAAGTTTAGGTTCACACTAGACTGAAGAGTAAGTGATTTTCACCTTTGAGAACATAGATAAGTAAACCAGTTCTATTAATATAAAAATCATATTGTTTTTTTTTTTACTGGATTTATTGGGTTCATGTTGGATTAATTGGCAACATGGCATTCAGGTACACTGAGGCTGACCGGTTCCAGCCAGCAAAGGAATTGTAGTTATGTGTGCTCCCCCAGAAAAGGAAACTGAATACCATGATTCTCATGGCTCATGATTTAAGATTTTTATGTTTCCATAATGCAATGAATGAAATTCAGCCACTACTTACCACAGCTTATTGCCCAGGGGCCTAGAACATTCTTGATATTTAACAAGCAGGAAAACTAAGCTAAAATTGTGACTTATGAATAATGAAACAGACAAACCTGCTCCCTCCGGTGAAATGGAAATAAATACTGCACAGCTTTCCAAATATTTGTTTCTTCGTCCATTGTACTCAGTCGTGCCCCCTGGAGTCCGTTGCCCCCACCCTCTCTTTTCAAATGAAAATGGCTGGAGAGTGGTCCTGGTTGAGAAATGTATTTTCAGAAATGCTAAGGTTTTTTATTCCACTGGTAAGCACTGTAGGCTGTCGGCAATGCTCTATTTCTAATACAAACGGGTAACAGATAGTAAGGCTAATGACAATGCCGACCTCGGAAGCGGGAGAATAGTCCCAAGTTAAAGCTTTCTTTCCTGTTCAGAGAATGAGCTAGAAACCAGGAGCCCGGGGCCCCTCAGCCTCAGGGAGGGTCAGGAGGTACACGTGGTCTCTGAAGGTGGTCTTTCTGTTCCATGAACAAGTCCCAACCTGGAGGCTGTGTCTGATTTACGGGCTGATTTTCCTGGCACAAAGGTGTCCTAAGCCATTGGTCACACAGCGGCTTCCTGTCACCGGCCAGCTCGGAGTCCCTTTCATTAATTGTGTTTCCCGAGCTGTGTTCATTTTATAAAGAGTCGTGATTCTGCTGCCACATGTCTGAGAAGGCAGGCTTGCAGATCTTTCTTCAGCTTGTACCTTCCCAGGTTGGGCTAGTTAGTGTATTTGATAGAGTTAAAGTTCAGAAATACTGAAATGTTTTGAAATACTGTGATTATGATTGTATGAATGTATAGGGTGTCCCCAAAAATGTATACACACACTTGGGATAGTTATAAAGGCAGTGTCTATTAAAATATATTTCATTTTCAAAATTGAGCTATCTGCTGTTAAAGTGTGTATACATTTTTTTTGGGGGGGGTGTGGGACACCCTGTATTAAGAATACACTTCATTTTGTATAGTCTTCTTAATATTTGAATATTTGAAGGTGAAGGGATGAATTCAGAAACTCATGCATTTTCTTTCATGGTTATTTTTTCTTCTTGACAAATTAATAGCTACTTTAGAATGGCCGGAAGCCAGACGACTTCATTCTTTTCTTGCCTTGTTCAGGTGGAATCTTAGGCCTAGTTAATAGGTTCAGCTGAAAGAATGATGCCGCATACGCCATCTTTGGAGATGGGAGATAACAGGGCTTTTCGCTACTCCTGGGTGACTAGTCTAGTATCATTATTTTGTTTAGAAGAATTTGTAGAACGTCATCACATTCAAATATAATACTGTTGCCTATGTGCTAAGTGTGTTGAGTACATTGTTTCACTTAATAGCTAAGCAATAGTTATGAGTTTTACCATTTTTATGGCTTGCGATTCTGAAATATAGAAAGGTTTACTAACCTACCCAAAGGTCACATAGCTTGTCAGAAATAGAGTCAATAAATGATCTCAGGACTCTTCGACTTTACAACACATTCTTTTTTAAAAAAAATCTTTATTGTTGAAAGTATTACATATGTCCTCTTTCCCCGCATTGACCTCTCCCAGCCCACCCCCATACCCCCCCCCAGGCCTTCACCACCCTGTTGTCTGTGTCCATGGGTCATGCATATATGCATACAAGTTCATTGGTGATTTCTTCTCACCCCCCACCCTCCCCTGCCTTCTGCCTGAGGTTTGACAGTCTGTTCCATGCTTCTCTGTCCCCAGATCTGTATTTGCTCATCGGTTTATGTTCATTGGATTCCACATATGAGTGAGACCACGTGCTACTTGTCTTTCTCCGACTGGCTTATCTTGCTTAGCATAATGCTCTCCAGGTCCATCCATGTGTTGCCAGTGGTAGGAGTTCTTTCTTTTTTACAGCTGCATAGTATCCCATTGGTTAGGTGTACCGCCATTTTTTAATCCCTCATCTGCTGATGGGAACAACACAACCACTGTGGTGATTACTGATAGCACCCAAACCAGGAGAAAGAAGAATGAGATAAACCCTGGTACTACCTTTCCCATGATTTATTTGAACTCCATCATACAATGACTGTTTTAGAAACTGAGCAGGAAATATTGTAGTGATTCTGAAACTCACTGCCCATTTTACATTTTGATTTCCCTTATATTGGGACAAATATGATAATCCCTGAAGTTTTAGAATTACCAACTACCAGCTAGCAGTTGTGACATAGTTGGCAATACTTTATTTGCTTACATTTTCCTTTTTATGCATGTGATAGAGTGATCTATTAAAGAAAAGCAAAGTCAAAATAAGACTAAAAGAGCTCTTCTCTAAAATAAAAAAATTAAATGATTGCAACTTTTTACACTTTAATTGCCAGTGCAGTGTTGTTTTTAATTTCTGAGACAGAAGAGAGTGTGTTTAGCAGTGTCCTAGATTTAATGAAGTACAGTATGTGTTATGCATATACAATGACCACACAGCCTATTTGTACTAAAAAAAATTTAAAAAGCACCAGCACTACATTTCTCATTGTGCCTGCTAAACTGTAAATTTCTTGGCAATTGTATTATATTTATTTCTCTATATTATCCAGTGCAGTGCCATGCAAGTGATAGATACTGAATAAATCTATGTTGTATTGAATGTGTAATGAGGCTGAGTTGCTTGTGTTTCCATAAGGGAAATTCAGAACAAGAATTCCAGAAATATTTCAAGCATTGCCTGCATCACTGTAGTTATCATAGAGCCTTTTATGATGACAACCACCTTGAAATATCATGCTGACTGTAATGTATTCATCAGAGAGAATTGTGGCCTCCTAAAGAATATAGTTTAGGAAGTCAGATGATGTTAATTTTAATCCTGGCACAACTTTCCTGTGACATCATACGTAAATCACTCAACCAAATATCTTTTTATTGATTTTAGAGAGAGGAAGGGAGAGAGGGATAGAAGCATCAATGATGAGAGAGAATCATTGATTGGCTGCATCTTGCACACCCCCTACTGGGGATTGAGCAAGAAACCCAGGATGTGCCCTGACCAGGAATCGAGCCATGACCTCCTGGTGCATGGGATGATGCTCAACCACTGAGCCACACGGTCTGAGCTCAACCACAACTTGAATCACAAGTAAGGATAATGATAGTTCTCACAGCTATTGTACATGGTCACAGTAATCATGACGACAGGAGAAATTATAAATGCCAAATCACTTAAAAGCTCTAGAAAATGATAAAAAATACAGGGTTTAGTAAATGTAGGTTTATAGTTGTGCGTATACGAAACACAGAGTTTATTCTTGTATTATTGCTTATTAATTATTGTGCTATTTTCCATAGACACAGGTTTAAGTCTACTTTTGCCTCACCCTATACAATGCATCATTGTAAGATTGTCTTAGTTGAGGGAGCTTGACATTTCCAACTGAGCCAGTCAGAACAGGAGCCCAGCTTGCTGTGGACATGGTCGAGACTACATTCGTAATCTCTTATGGACAATGTCCTCGGCAAAGGAAGGGTTCAGGTTTGCTTTATGAAGGACTAATTGAACACAGAAGAAGAAGGAATGCCTAAAATGAATTTAAGGGAATATTCAAAATTTTATTCTCATAAAACTGCTTAATCCTTTGTAAAGGAATGCAGAACAAAGGTTACAAGTCAATATTATTAGAATTATATGCTACTTAAAAAATGTCGCCCCTTTGTCCTCAATCTGATATATTTCACATTTCTACACATAACAAATAACATTTAGTAAAATAAGGAAATTGGTTTTTTTCCTGGAAACTCTCCAGATGTGACCAACAGTAACCAATAGTAACGAGATAGCCAATAAGATTTGGAAATTGGATTCTTATTAGTACTTATTTTTGCAAATACCAATAGCTGCAGATAGAATTTCATGTTTAAAAAAAATTATCATAGCAGATTTGCTCATCAATCCATAAAAATATAATTTTCTACAGAAATATGCTTTGAACACTTTACTTACATGTTTTAAATCGTGCAAAGAAGCATATCTTTCTTAAGGGTATGAGCACAAGTGACAAAGGTAAAGTGTATCTGTTCACTTATTTATTTTGTTAAAGGAAAACAGAACCGGTTTAGGAATGCATGCGGCCGCTTGGTGGCACTCTTTACTCATGTTGTTAAAGCAGCTTTGGCGATGAGAAGCAAAGTGATTGAAATAAAGGCAACTGACATTCAGGGAGAATTTCAATAGGCTAATTTTAGACTCAGCATTCAGGTGCTTGGCATTCTGGTGGTTTGGATCAGTTGGTTTCCAGAGCTTGCAAGTGGACTGGTAGGTCCAGGAAATGTCACTCAGGTTACAAAATTCACCAGGTTCTCATGTCATGATGTGTTTTCTCTGCAAAATTGAGCATATTTGGCACATCAGGCTTGCCTTTCCATTTTTCTTTTGTCTCTATCTGGAGGACATGGTTTTAAAAGCATGACCAGTGTATGGTTAGTAAATACACATAATGAACGATTTTCCAAAAAAAAAAAAGAGTCTCCTTTTCAGAAGAATTCAGATTAGTAAACATGCAGCAAAGTAATGTATGGCCACCGTTTGGTTATCAGAAAGCAGAGGATCATTTACAAATAAGATTTAGAAAAGAGTAACAAGCAACAGCTGTCATGAGCCAGTGTATTCTTCAAAGAGAATTTTCTGGGTCTACAAGTTAGGGTCAATGCATACATATAGTCCTGGATGGAATGGGGTTGCTGTGAAGTCACTCCGGTCAGAATGCAAACTGTTACCGATGGCATCTGGCCACCTGCCACTCTCTCACATCATCAGCCACCAGTCTAAAGGCTTAATTTGACATCAATCATTTTAAATGGAACATTAGGAAAGAAATTATACTAGAATATTGTCACTGGGATACATAGACATTTCAGACTCATCTGTCTTATTCTTGCTGTGTATAGAAATACTCATTGCTCATCATTTTCTTTTGGCAGGTGGGGTAGGGATGGGAAACATTAAGGACATTGCCTCTCTTCATTACAAACACAGTATCTGGGTGGCAGTTCCAGCGTCCAGCATAAAGAACCTTCCAGAACACAGAGCATTAGTGAGCACAGTTGGGCTGTCTCAGCTGTGGCATCAATTACTTTCAAAAGAGTTCAACCAGGTCCCTGTCCAAGCCACTCTCTTAGGGACACCTGCCCAGTGCGAACCAGCATGCCCTTGCATTTGAAATCCATTTAGACAAGCTCAGTGACACCACGATACCATTGTACCAGGTGAGGTTCAATGAGAAGTAGCCACATTTCTTAGGACATGTTTTCCCCAAGGACAGCCTGGGCATACCCAAGATGATGGCTGGAATGCAAATATCCAGGCCCTAATAAAGGAACAGGGTTATCAATGTTTTCAACAAGCTTTTTGAGTGATTCTTACGCTTGCTAAAATTTGAGAACTACCGTTCGGTGAGGGATAACTCTTGTGACTAAACATCAAATGTAATTTCTGTTCTCAACAGTATGTGCTTGCCACTGTTCATCCTGACAGTAAGAAGGTTTTTATTTAAAAAAAAAACCAACCTGTTTTTTAAATTAAATTAATTAGAGAGGGAGGAAGCGAGAGGGATAGAGAGACAGAAACATCAATGAGAGAGAAACATCCATCAGCTGCCTCCTACTGGGGATCGAGCCCACAATCCGGGCATTTGCCTTGACTGGGAATTGGACGTGTGACCTCCTGGTTCCTGGGTCGACACTCAACCACTGAGCCATGCCAGCCGGGTGAAGGTTTTTACTCTCAGTCCCTTTCTAGTGTTCTCGGGAAGCAGGGATTGAGATTCTGAAATTTAGATAATATCAAATATCACAGAACAGAAAAGCTTAGAACTTACGCTACAGAGGAGTATTATGATTGACTTTTGGTCGGTCAGAAATATAGTGTTTTCACAAATATTACTTGTCCCCTATGTAAATATCCAAGGATAATGCCCAGGGATGGTGCTTCGCGGGGGAGCTACCATTTGTCAGTCATTGCCTCTGCAACAGATTCTTTTTTATTTTATTTTATTTTTTTATTTATTCCTAATCTTTTCTTTTCTTTTCTTTTTTATTAAATATTTATTGTTCAGATTATTACAGATGTTCCTTTTTTTTTAAACCCCCATAGCTCCCCTCCACCTGGTTCCCCCCACCCTTAACACCCCCCTCCCCACTGTCTTCATCCATAGATGTAAGATTTTTGTCCAGTCTCTTCCCATACCCCTCATGCCCCTTCCCCCTGAGAACTGTCAGTCCATTCCCTTTCTTTGCCCTTACTTCTATTCTATTCACCAGTTTATTCTGTTCATCAGATATTTCTATTGACTTGTAATATTCACTTGTTAATAGATATGTATTTGTTGTCACTTTGTTGTTCATACTTTTTATTTTTACCTTTTTATTCTTCTTTCTCTTCTTAAAGAATGCCCTTCAGCATTTCAAATAATCCTGGTTTGGTAGTGATGTACTCCTTTAGCTTTTTCTTGTCTGTGAAGCTCTTTATCTGACCATCAATTTTACATGATAGCTTTGCTGGGTAGAGTAATCTTGGTTGTAGGTTCTTGCTATTCATCACTTTGAATATTTCTTGCCACTCCCTTCTGGCCTGC
>PVJC01053031.1:0-10965 GCA_004026665.1 Murina feae
GTGGGGGAGGGCTGGGGTGCCCCGCTCCTAACGCTGCTCCCTCCGCTTTCCCTGCCGGCGCTTCCGGGTGGGTGAGCGGAGGCGGAGAGGGCTGAGAGTGGGCGCGCTGGGGCACAGGGGCTGGGGGAGGGAAGGGGAGGCCTCGGACCCGGACCCTCCGACCTCCCACCCCCACGGGCGGCGCGGGGCTCCCGAGGCTTCCGCGCCCCGCGCCCGGGCAGCGCTCACCTGCTTCCCAGGAGTTTGGGTCGGCGGCCCGGGCAGGGCGGGCTGCGTTCCGGCCTTGGCGAGGTGTCCTCGGCCCGTCCCTGTGGCGCGCACGTCCCTGCGAGTTTGGCTGCTTCTCGCCCTCGCCCCCCTTCCCCGCGTGGATCTGGAGGTAGCGTGGCGACTTGTCAGGCGCGCTGTGGCGTGGAGAGCGAGTCCCCTGCGCTCGCTGTCGTGCGAGGAGCGCTCCCGGGGCTCCCGGGGCTTCCCCGGTTTCTCCTGTCCCCGAGGCCGCACCTGCCAGGGATTAGGGCTGGATGGAGCTCAGCTACAGGAGAGGTGCGCGCGCGGACACAGGCACGGGCGCGCACCCCCACCCCAGGAGGCACAGAGTACCCTCCGGTTCACATAACTGGTTCCTTCCTGGAAGGTTTTCTTGGGCTTGGCTTGGAGACAGAAAGGGAAGCATTGCTTTTCAGGGGGCAGTAAATGCACCCCAAGAGGTCGAATGGGCTGCATTGACAACTAGGTTAACAACAGGGCGAATGTATGGCAGAGGCATTTTGGGTGATTGGGTTGTTGGCAGATGCTTAACCCTGGGCTGCGGGACCTGGGAAGGGCCCTGCCCACCTGCTTGTGTGTCCGGTTCCTGTGGCGTGTCCTGTGGCGGGTCGGTGTCTCTGCGGGCTTGTGGAATGCGGTGGTCAGTTTTGATCTAGTGCAGCTCAAACAGAACTCCCAGTCAAACCGAGTCCCATTGATTGGTTGGGAATCAGTTTAGCGGATCACAGCCATCATTCAAGAAATAGAAGGTACCGGAGTGCGTTGTCCTTGTAAGGGTGGACATCGTGTGTTAGTGTATTAAGAGATGTTAGAAATATTTCTGTGTCTAACAGAAACGCTAGAAACAGATTGGTTACCTGTTTGCGCTCTTGCCTTCTTTAACCTGAATTTTCATTGATTTAAACCTGTCCTCAAGGATGCAGCTAGCTCACCAGGAATATACAGTAATGAACAGAGTGGGTCTCCTTCAGGAGTTTACCACCCAAGAAGAAAGGCAGTCGGTCGCTGTTCACTCACTGGAAGTGCGTGCGCTTGGAGAACAGGATTTTGTTGGGGTAGGAGCAAGCTGTTTAGATGAAAAGGCATCTACTCTGGTTTTGGTTTTTGTCCTTTTTTTGGATGGAATTGTCCATTTTATCATCAGAGCTTCTTGGATGTGTATTTCCTCTGAAACTTTTCACACTGTTGACTCTGTGGTCGTAAAGCTGCCGTGATCCATTGCCAAGTAGCACTTGCGACGGTTACCTGGGAAGTGGACGTGGAGGCCATACGTACCTGGTGTTTGGACATCTGAGGATCACTTCCTGGTTCACGGGTCATTTGTTACGTATTATTATTCTTAACAATGCAGTTGTCAGTCTGAACCTGTGGTGGATTCCTGATCTGTTCCTGCCAGTGCCTAACTGGGGTCACCACGGGTTCACAGACAGAGGCGGGAACAGTGTTAAGGGCATTGTGGAACCCCGGAAGGAACAGTGGCAGATGTTTTATTATTGCTCCTGAACACGGAGGGTAAAAATCCCGTCCGGAGCCCACTTTTCAGGAGGTCCTCTCATGGGCAGGCTCTCCTCAGCAGCTGGACTCTTAGGTGATGCAGGAGTTCTTACAGCCTGTCTTGCCCCACTTCTGTCTTGGGGATGATGACGCCTGGACCCACATTAGGTGGGCTTTCCTATTGCTTTTCTGGTTGTGTGAGAGCTTAGAAGGGTCTCAAAAACCCCGTGATGATTTAGCTGCCCTTTTTCTTTTTTAATATATTTTATTGATTTTTTTTTACAGAGGAAGGGAGAGGGATAGAAACATCGATGAGAGAGAGAAACATCCATCAGCTGCCTCCTGCACACTCCCTTCTGGGGATGTGCCCGCAACCAAGGTACATGCCCTTGACCAGACTCTAACCTGGGACCCTTCAGTCCATAGGCCGACGCTCTATCCACTGAGCCAAACCGGTCAGGGCTGAGCTGCCCTCTTTAAAGGCCGATGGTTTGTTCTGGGTTGTAGCTCACTCTGGTTCGATTTTACAGTCACAGCCAGCATGTAAGAGAGAACTGTGATCCACATCCCAGAATTGTGGCTCTGGCTCAGGTAATATGCTCTCTTATTAAGCAAGGTACTAGGTTGCGTTTTATTCGCGAGTGAAACAACTCAGAGTTGGAAAGTCTCCCTGTCCAAAGCTTCAAAAAGGAAATCACCTATGTCCCTAGAAAAGAGAGGGAGTACTTTTCCATGTTTCCTTTAACTTGGAAAACACTGTTAGGCCGGGCCAGTGTGCTTCCGTGGTTGAGTGTTGACCCATGAACCAGGAAGTTACGGTTCGATCCCCAGTCGGGGCACATGCTTAGGTTGCTGGCTCAATCCCTAGTAGAGGGCGTGCAGGAGGCAGCCGATCAATGATTCTCTCTCATCGTAGATGTTGCTCTCTCTCCTTCTCCCTTCCTCTCTCTGAAATAAATAAAAACATTTAAAAAAAAAAAACGAAAAAAGAAAACAAACCACACACATGAACTTTCAGGATGGAGTGATCTTAAAGAGACACTAATAGCGCTGCCCTGAGAATAGGGAGTGAGGATTTGGGAAACAAACTGCGGATCCTGAAGACTTGGTCCCTGGCTCCACTGCTTCATGTAGAAAGCGACTCCCCACTTTAAAGTGACCACTTACATGAATGAAACGAAAGCACAGTCACTTCCACGCCCCTTTGTTCTTCCCAATTACCCTTGCTTGGCCGAGAGTCATCGAGGCCTGGAGAAGTTGATTCCACGGTCCCAGACTTAGCAGCAGAGGGGAGGGGAGGGGGGAAGCGATAGGTTTCTATCCGCAGCATTTCCTGTGTGAGTCCAGGGACTCCTCCAGGCCTTTTCTCTCCTTTGCCACCCGGCTTCTTGCCACTGGCCCACTAGAGGTGGTAAGAGGAAGGAAATCCGTACAAGACTGAGCAGAACTGAACTGGGTGCGCTTTCTCCAAGTGTGACCATACTGATAAACTTATTTTTGGACTATAGATGTTTGGATGCCTGTGAAGTTGGGATGGGGGGGGGGGTCGTAGTTTGAATGATGGAGAATTGTCAGGTATATTTTAGAACCACAGCTTTAAATACCTTTGTGACAAGGTGGGGCGAGGCGACTAAATACAGGACAAGAGTTCTGGAAACATTCTTCTTTTGTGAATCAAATTGAGAAATGGGGTCTTCACTGGCAGCCCTGGCGCGCACAGCTCATCACGCTGAGGACCCCTGCTGTGGAGACTCCGTTTGGCAGGGGAATCAGGTCAGCGTCCGCTCTTTTGCTGGGCTGTGCTGGATGTAGTACAGGTAGTTACTGAAAAGACAGCTTTTTAATTCCTGAGTTTTTAAAGATTCCGTGGCAGCCTTGATAGAGAAGAATGAGCCCCTATCCTGTAGGGGGGGGGGAGGGGTGTTTTCTTCTGTGAGTTTTCTTAGTGGTTAGAGCAGCATCTTAGCTGCGCAGGTATCGCACGGGGCGTCATAGAAACAGCCTTCTGATCTTGAACAAGTCAGCAAGTCACTTAGCGTTTCAGACTTCCTGTCTAGTCTGCAAAATGGTACTGACGTGATTGGGCCGCCAGAACCATTCAGAATCCTTCGCTGATTCAGTCCCTTGCAGATGGTTGTTGCTCTCTGTTACTTGCCTTCGAGTTTCCATTGGGTGCTCAGGAGTGAAATCATCCAAGAAGGCAATCTGTGGGGAAGGACTTTGAGAATTGTAACATGCTGTACTTGCGTGAGGTTAAAGAAGATTCCTGAAAGAGCGCCATCGGGCAGTACAACAGGCATGAGTTTTCAAGCAACAAATAAGAGTACTTGTTGGTCCGGAGTGATTGGGCCGAAACCTGCGGGGGATGGCAGGGTCCCGGGACTTCCTTTCCTTGCGTCCTCGTCCTCGAAGCTGCCAAGCCTCTGCGTTTTCCTGCTTTAGCTAAGAGGACACTTAGTACATCCGCAGGCTGGTGGAGTTTCTCCGTTTTGTGCGTGCATGCTGCATTTGATTTCTTTAAAAAAAAAAATAAATAAATAAAAAAAAATATATATATATATTATTGGTTTTAGAGATAGAGGAAGGGAGAGGGAGATAGAAACATCCACGATGAGAGAGACTCATGGATCGGCTACCTCCTGCACACCCCACACTGGGGATCGAGCCCACAACCCGGGCACGGGCCCTTGACTGGAATCGAGGCCTGGGAGTGAGAGTGTTGTGGAGGAGGAAACATCACTGGGGTGGTCTTCCGGGCACACACAGGACTCCGTGTGGAAGTGAAGCGTTATTTATAGACCGCATTTGAAGTGGATCAGGGCCTGCGTCCACAGGATGGATTTATGTTAGGAAATAACATCAAGGCCAATCAAAGTTACTCTGAAGTAAATTGCTGCCTCCGTTATCCGTCCCCGATCCAGACCAGTCGTTTGGTGGTGGGAGGAGGTACTGTTCTGCAGCGGGCAGTGTGGGCGCCGGGTCTGGGCGGTGATTCCCGGGGCCTGTGGACACCGCACGGGCTGATCCTGCCGCCACGGCCCCACGGCTGTCCTGAAGCATGTCTGCGTGTGACGTCGCGGTTCCCGAGAGATAAGAGCGCTGCAGCAGCCGTCGCCAACCCTTCAGACCTCTCGGACCCGGTTGCCGGCCGCTGCTCTCCAGTGTGCCTGGAGCCATGAGTAGGGATGTCTTCTCTTTGGCTACTTCATTTATTTCATCCGACCCGTGTTTATTGCACTACTCCAGGAGGACCTGCTGAGGGCTTTTGCTGGGGGGGCGGGGGGGAGTAGAGGAGGCACATACTTTTTTAAAAAATATATATTTTATTGAATTTTTTCACAGAGAGGAAGGGAGAAGGATAGAGAGTTAGAAACATCGATGAGAGAGAAGCATCGATCAGCTGGCTCCTGCACGCCCCCCACCAGGGTTGTACCCGCAACCAAGGTCCATGCCCTTGACCGGAATCGAACCCAAGACCCTTCAGTTCGAAGGCCGACGCTCCGTCCACTGAGCCAGACCGGTCAGGGCTGCAGACTTTTTTTTAAGGAATAAAGGACATATATTTGTGCATATATATATATATATATATATATACACACACACAATAAGTGAATATGCTTGGTTCTTTTGTGCTTTCAAGTTCGTAGGAAGGCTGACTGTTGTCCATTTGATGTCTTAGCCCAGCGGTTCTCAACCTGTGGGTCACGATCCCTTTGGGGGTCCAACGACCCTTTCACAGGGGTCGCCTAAACACATCCTGCATGTCAGATGCTTACATTACAGTTCATCACAGTAGCAGCATCACAGGGATGAAGTAGCAACGAAAACGATTTTATGGTCGGGGTCACCACAACATGAGGAACTGTGTTAAAGGGTCGCACATTAGGGAGGTTGAGAACCGCTGGCTCAGGCCCTTGGGGCCTGAAGACCATCATTAGGTCACCAGGAGTGCAAAGCCCTTGAATCCGGCCCATCCTGTGAAACAGCTCCCCGGAGACGGGAACGTGTACTCCTGTGTCTGAGGACAGGACAAGTATTCCTCACGCTCTGAGCCTGTGCGGCTCCTGAATTCCTGCAGTGAGTTATCAAGATTGCTGCGGTTTCTGAGTTTGTGATAGCGAGTAGCGAGAACTAGAATGTTAAGGGTTATCGGCTTTAAAAAAAGAACAAAACCCCCCACAAGGGATATCAGCTTTCATTTTTAAAAAGTACCTAAATTTGACCTGCCGATGTGGCTCAGTGGTTGAGCATCAACCTATGAACCAGAAGGTCACGGTTCAATTCCCACTCTGGGCACATGCCGGGGTTGTGGGTTCAATCCCCATGCGGGGGGGGGGGGGGGGGGGGGGGGGGGGGGGGGGGGGGGGGGGGGAGGTGTGCAAGAGGCAGCTGATGGATGATTCTCATCATTGATATTCTCTCTCCCACCCTCCCTCCCTCCCCTCCTTTCTCCCCCCCCCTCCCTCTTTCCCTCTCTGTGAAATCAGTAAAAGCATTTTTGAAAAGTACCTAAATTTATTCACTATTTGAGTTAGGAGCCTGAAAGTTGGAGCAGAGAGAGATCGTGCTGCCCAGATGTCCTCCGTGCTCAGGAGGGGTACATCTGAGGCTGCAGTTTTGCATGAGGCTTCGTGGAGGAATTGCACTTGGAGGTGGGTCAGACCGAGCCAGATAGAGGTGGGCATCGGCTGGGGGGCTTGTGAGCTGGGCACTGGGCACGATTGCACGCACACTGCTCTGAAGAGCTCGGGCACCTTGAACAATGGGGTTTGTTGCACTCAAGTCAGGAAAGTCCTGGGACGCCCCCAGGCACTTGGGCAGTCCTCGGACTAACACAAGTGCTGTTGAGGAAGCAGAGTGGTGTGAAGAGGCCCTTGTCTCTTCGGGAGAGGACGTGTGGGTGGTGCTGGGCTGATCTTGAGGGCTCTGTGCAGGAGCGGAGGAGCCGCCTCTCTCAGGAACGTGGCGGGGATGGGATGGGAGGTAACTGCAGCCTGGACCAGGACTGCTTTTCAGAGCAGGTTTTTTAAAAAGCCAATAGTCAGTCACTGCTCCATTGTGGAGCTCTTGCCACCGACACTACAGATCGTCTTGGAAACTTAAATAGGGTTACGGTGAATAATTGATTCAGCAAACCTTGAGTTGGGTCTGAGTAAAATGCGCATGGAACAAGGACGGTTTAACAGTTGGGAACATACTCATTTTTAAATTAAAGTCACCGTGTTGACGCTGCTGACTGAGCATGGGCTCAGGAGGCCGACTATTTGGGTTTAAGTTACAACTTTGTCCACTCGTAGCTGTGTGGCCTGGGCCACGTTATCTGACGTCTCTGGGCCGCGGTTCCTCATGTACAGAATGGGGCCAGTGACAGTGCCCGTTTCACAGAGTTGTGTGAGGCTTAAACGGGATGATACTGTGAAGTGTTTAGTGCCTGGTACATAATAACTAAATACATTTTCATAAAAGACCAGATTGCCCTTACAGCTGCTGCAGACCCTGAGCTTCCTCGTGGGAGGTGAGTTTTGTGCGGGAGAGTGAGGCTGTACGGTGTGGTACAAGGAACCTTGGCTGGAAGCTGGGTCCACTTCTGGTTCTGGTTCTGCCCTTGGCTAGTTGTGGGGCTTTCCATAAGTCACTTCATCTCCCTGTGTCTCGGTGTCCTAATCTGTGGGACGAGATGTGACGAGATGATGATGACGGTGAAGACGGCTAACAGGTGCTGAGTGCCAGACGCTGCGCCCTGCGCTCTCTGATCGGCTCACGCCATGACCACCTGGCGTGACCACCTGGAGTGTGTGTTGCCGGTGGGGAGAGGGGAGCTCCGGCTCCTTCTGCAGGGTCACCTCGCTCTCCAGGTAAAGCCTGCCCCATCCAGGGCTCCTCCGTGCCGTGCAGTAGATGTTAGTAGTTCTGCAGGTTACCGGACTCCCTCTGCCTTCAGTCTTCCGGCCATCCTTCTATTCTGGCCAGCGCTTACCGGGTTGTCATGAGGACAGCACTGGAGAGCAGGCCTGTGATCTGCGGCTAACTTGCGTCGAGAGCGTTTCTAAAGGGTTAGATGTTCCTGTGGAGGTGAGTGTGGCTCCCTGCCCCACGCACCCTTACGAAATGAAGTCTTCCTGGAGGCGCTTTGACCGTGGGCAGAGCTGTAGGTAAACACTTCAGCTGGGAAGCCTCCCTCAGCAGGGCCCTCCAACGAGGCCCTCTGTAGCCAGACCTTTGGAGGGAAGCACAGGCGTGCTCTGCAGTTGGAAATACTAGCCGGCTGTAGGTTCTTCTTAAACACGCCCCTAGCGGGTGCCCAGGTGTTGCAGGAAATGGAGTTGCCACGTTCTAGGGAACCAGTGGGCTGCGGCTGTGCGAGCAGGAGCCCTTAGTGCTGGGTCCTTCGTGCTGGGTCGGGGTTTGCCCTCCCGAACCCCGCGTTGGCTGCAGGGCGGGGCAGGTCGTTTTTCTGTGTTATAGTGATGTTTGGGAGACTGACCCCTATGGAGACTTCGGTCAGTGACGTGTCAGAGGCATTGTTTGGCTCCGCTTCGCGAGCCTTGCGCTGTCCAGGTGTCCTGGCGTTTACGTTACATTCGGGGAAAGGTGATGTGACAGACAACCCGGGCAGTGGCTCAGAGAGTCTGCTTTCGTTCAGGGAGCAGAAGTCCTGGTTTCAGGCGGCCTTGAGTGTCAACAAGGCAGCAGTGTGCAGGTTTCCTTCGCGGGGGACTTGGAAAGTGGCTGCCGGCGGGGTGTGTGGCAGTTACCGATGCTGTCGCCTGGCCCATGGGAGCGACGGGGTGATGAAGGCACCGTCTGTGCTGTTGGATTCCTTATGGCGAGAACCGCTCCGGGTCATTCCGGCTCCCTGACCCCAGTTAGAATATGAATCAGCAGAACTGTAGCTGGAGTTCCAGCTAATCATCTGCGGATCTTTTAACCACTAAGATTTATATTTAGTGACTAATGATCTTGTGCTTGGAAGTGCCATCTCCCACACAAGTCCCCAGCCGTCTTTTATGAAAAAAACAACAACAGAGAAAACTAGCTCTGAGGAAGGCCGCGGACTTAAAAATAACGCGCTCCCCTTTGTTTTTCTGCAGGACTTGCCCTCTTGGGATCCCATGGCTTTCTTTCCGGGGCTCAGCGGCCCTTTCGCCCACATCAGCAGAGCCCTTAGCCAGCGCTGTTTCAGGTAACTTTCCCCAGGAAGTTCTTAAAGCTGCTTCTTCGATAAGCCTCCCATCAGGGCTGGGTATTATGGCGACCGGAACGGGAGTGGAAACTCAGGGCCGTGGGTCAGGAAGCTGAAGGAATCAGACTGGGCTGGGGGTGAGGTCAGGTGAGGGCCATGGGTACGGAGGTGGCGGCGCTGTGAGAGGTGGGACAGGGAAAGGCATGTGGTGGAAGATGGAACTTTCCAGGCCTTGCCAGACTTCAGTGAGTCTGACATCTCTTAATCCTGTGGTTTCCCCTCCCCCACCCCCAAAAGCATCAAAACCTTCTATTTTAAAACTGGAATCATTTTTTAAAAAGTTACTTACAACCAGAATCTCAAGCATGACAGAAGCGTGACAGCCTCCCCTCCCTTTAGACGCTAACCCAGGGGGGGAGCACAGTTGCATTCCTGTTGGCAAACATGCCTTTTTGTCCCGTCCGCGCACTCATTTCCCAGGCGCTTCCTGAGCACCGTGTCTGGGGTTGGTAATAGGGAGATGAATGAGGATTGCTTCCTGCCCTGGAAGAGTTCTCACACTTGGCCATGGGAGCAAACTTGGAAACAAATAACGGGGAGGAAGCGTGACCAGTATAATAATAGAGGTTTGTATGGTGCCGTGCAGGGCCTGAGACCAGAGCTGCTAATGGAGGAGGAGGAGGAGGAGAGTAGAGGAGAGTGGAGGCGGCCTTCCCGGAATGGAGGAGGGAGCAGGCCCTGGGCAGGCCTCGGGCAGGGCTGCGAGGGGCGTGTGCTTGGCGAGCTCCAGAGATTCCCAGCCACTGGGGCACAGGGCGGGTGTGCAGGTGGTAGGAGGTGGTACCTTAGACGGCAGGTACAATGGGGCCGGGTTGTTGACAGTTAGAGAGTGGGAAGCCATGGAACACTCCTAAGCAGGGGTGTGGCCTCGGTTTATATTCTAAAAAGGGCTCCTGGTTGGCATAACGAGATGCCCTGGGCACCGTGAGAGAGTGAGCTGCTGAGCCTCGGAAGTGTGGATGGGTGGAGGGAGAGGGCAGAGCCGCTTCGGAGGCAGTGTCAGTAGGACGTGGCAGCCGCGGATGGTGATGGAGAGAGGGGTGTGTGGCTTGGGTGCTGGAGTTTCCGGAGAAGCCATGACCTCGATGGGAAAGGCAGCCGCAGGAGGGGGAGCGCCAGGGGCGGCGACGAGGTCCGTGTGGGGCCTCCTGTGCAGTGGCTGTAGGATGTGTAGTGAGTCGAGTGGAAACACAGGACCAGAAGACAGGAAACAAGTGGGGCTGCGGATGGAATTTACTCGTTGGAAGCAATGGGCATAGACGGAATTGCCCAGAATGGGTATGCGGGGGAAGAGGCGAGGACCTGGGGCTACCTGGGGAACACCAGCGCATACGGGGCCAGCAGCAAGGAGATGGAAACCCACCGTCACCCGGTTACTTAATGATAGCTTGTCTGCCTTGAATAGGTACCCGTTTGAACACACATTTAAAAAAATAAAATCTAAACTAATAAAAGCGAAATATTAAAATTAACCGTTTCTCCGAGATGGGTAAGCCACGCCCACCAGCCAATCAGAGCGGCTGTATGCAAATTAGCCCAGCCAACATGGCGGCCGCCACTCACGGACCTGAGTAAACAGCCCTTTCCATTGCGGCAGCAGCGAAAGTGAAGCTGCGCCTGCTCAGCTCAGCTCCGATTAAACTGCCGCTAGCGAAACACAGCTTTTTGAAACATTGTAACAATCACAGAATCCTCCGGAGCTGAAAGAAAGAGCAGCTCCGGCCTAACCAGTAAAAGTAACAGTTGTTTCATTATAGAGGCTGCGAGGTGAAGCAGAGGCTTCGTTAGTAGTTAGAAGGCCGCCTTAAAGGAACAGTGTATCAATTACAGTGTATCAAGGAACAGTATCAATTATAGGAGAAAAAACTCCGGAAATCTGCATCCAGCCAGCCTTGCTGGGACGTTGGGTCAATGGGAGCTGTGGGCAGCCTTAAAGCCCCTCACCCAGGCTGGTCAGG
>PVJC01053032.1:0-10960 GCA_004026665.1 Murina feae
GTGGATCTGTTTTGTTTAGGTTAGTCCCTCTCTGGCCACTGGGTGAGGCTGGCTCCTGTATCTTTAAGGAGGTGTTGCTGCAGAAGCCTCTGATGCACTTGGGAGGGGCGGGGCCTCGGGGAGTTCGCCGGGTGGGGCGGAGCAAATAGCTATGGCGCTTCTCAGCCCTGCGCTGAGAGACACCAGGTCTCTGTGTCCCGCGTAATTGCTGTAAGCAACGCTGAGAGAAACCCGCACTGGATTTCCTCCAGGTGCCAGTCAGTCCCCCTTCTCTGGGTGTCTGTGGGATCTCAGAAACTCGCCTGGAACTGGAGTTCAGAGCCGCTGGGAGCTTGTGGCTCTCTCCGTTTTGGAAAAGAACCCCAACCTCCGGTATCAGCCCTTCCCCGAGCCCGTGCGCGTGCCTCCGTACCTCTGTACTTTGCTTCCGCCACTCCTCTGAGTCTCAGACTCTTCTCTAGTTGTAGGATTTTCACTCAGCCAGCTGTCCTGTGGGTGCGAGTGGTGTCCGTGTGTTCTTTTTGTCGTTTTTCTGAAATAGTTGTTCACAGCTGCATATACGGTGTCTACCCTATGCCGCCATCTTGTTTTTCCCAGAATATTTTTTACTTCATCATGGTTAAAAAGTTCTCAAGACACAAAAAGCATGAAAACTAAATGTAGAAATGGACTTCTTTATGTCTGTGGTCTTATTCCCCAAAACCTATAACCACTGTCTAGTCATAGGTAAAACGTCAGACAAATCCCAATTGGTGACATTCTACAAAATATCTAACCAGAACTTCTTAAAACTGACAAAGTCATCAAAAAATGGGGAATATCTTAGTCACTGTCACTGCCTAAAGAAGCCTAGAAGACATGATGACTAAATGTGATGTGGAATCATGGATGGATTCCTGGAATAAAAAAAACAACAGCACAGAATAAAGTAAGTAATATTTTATCAATATTTATTCACTAATTGTGACATGTGCACCATGCTAATTAATGTAAGATGTGGAAACTGTGAGGCAAAACTGGCTGTTATGAGAATTCTCCACTATATGTTGTCAATTTTTCTGTAAATCTAAATTAAAATAATTAGTTATTTAATAATTTTTTAAAGATGGAATTCATCAAAATTAAAACTTCTTTTCTTCTAAGAGTGCCATTATGAAAATTAAAAGGCATGTCAACAACTGGGGGCAAAGTTCCACAATACATACATCTGACAAGTAAATTCTGCCCAAAATGGATACAAACATTTACAATCCAATAACCAGAAGATATACAACACAACTTATGATACCCACATGAAAAGATGCTCAGTGTTATTAATCATTAGGGAAATGCAATTCTACGCCATAGTGAGATCCACTGCATACCCTTTAGAATGACTGAAATTAGAAAAGACTGACAATATTAAGTTTTTATGCGGCTAGAACAACCACATAACTGGTAAGAGTGGGAAGTGGTACAAATCATTTTGTTAAACAACTTGGTAGTTTCTTATAAAGCTAAACACTAACTTCCCATGTTATCCAGCAATTCTGCTCCTAGGAATTTACCCAAAGTCTTGTACATAAATGTTCATGACAACTTTGATTGCAATTACCCCAAACTAGAAGCAACCCAAACATTAATTAACAGGTGAATCAATATCCTGGTACATCCAAACTATGGACCACTGCTAGGCTGTTAAAAGAAAAAAAAAAAAAAACTGGCGGATACACACAAAAACATGGGTAAATATTAAAAGCACTATTCTGAGCAAGTGATGTCAGGCACAAAAGTGTAATTCAACTTATACCACATATAAGGAAAGAAAAATTTGATTGATAGTGATAGACAGTAATTGCTTTGGAGTAGAGATAAAGGATGACGATTGACTGGGGAACTTTTGTGGGTAATTGAAGTTTTCTGCATCACAAATGGGGTGGTGATTTCACTCTCATACACATTTTTCACATCTCATTAAAATGTATACTTCATATGTATGCTTTCATTGTTTGTAAATTGTACTTGAATAGAGTTGGTTTTAAAAACTATACATGACCCAAGGAGATAAATTCTACAAGATAAAGAGAGAACACATTCCATCAGAACTCAGGGTAAACCCCAACCTGGGCTGGGAACTGGCAATCAGTAGTAGGGAAATTATAGGATTGTTGTTTGTTTGTTTTTTAATGCTGGGTCAGCACCCAATGAATGACTGACATGGTGATTTCTTTGGGTTGCAGCTCATAGAAAGAAGCCGTGTTTTGAAGCTTGAAAGCAAATGGGGCAATGCACAAAGGAGCTTTGGGCATATGCAGAAAAGAAAGGATGAGCGGATCAGCACCACAATGACAGGACATCTAAACCCTGTACATCTGTGGTGATTCCTTTAAAAGATGGTGTCCACTGCTCTGGAGATGGGGACCTTGAGATACTCAGGAATTATTGAAAACTTTGAAATACTAATATGTTGGTTGTTTTTAAACAATATGACTTCATGTTAAGGGTAATATGATCTGAGTTGCTTCAGAAAAATCAAGATGAAATTGCAGAACCAACTGTCAAATAATATAACTCATGTTTGAGAGGCAGCCCTCCTTAAAACATACAAGGACCCTGTCAGTAAATACAGAAAGATCTGCTTCGTATGTCTCTGTCTCTAAACAAACGTTTGAAAAGGTTCCAAAGTTAACATTGGTTGCACACATACACACACACCATGTGTACACACAGAGAGAGATATGTGAGGGGTTTTCTCATGTCTGTTTCATATCCCGTTATATGGAAATAAAAATAAACTTAGTCCTTGCAAGGCTGGTAGGCCTCACTGAAAACAGGAACAAGATGTTGTCTTTCTTTATCATTATCCAGAGGTTTTATGCTATTTAAGGGAAGTTATTGAAGCAAAATGCAAAAGATGAGCTGTCTGAAGCAAAATGCAAAGATTACATGCCAGGGAGAGTGGGAATGACCAAGAAGGCAGCCTGGACATCACAAGAGTTCTGAGACAACCTTTTCTCTGGGCAGGAAGGTCCCAGAGCTCTGATACTCCCAGCATTGGAGTTGGAAAGGGCAGAAATACTGGGGGATGACTCTGCCTCAACATGGTTGCCTATCTGGATGGCCATCGAACCATCTCCATGTGGTCAGCTTAAAAAATATGTGTTCAGTCCGTGCATAGGTACTGAAAACTGATCCACAACAGTAAAATACAAGGTCAGGAAACCATGGAAATTCTTGAATACCATTTATTCTACCATGTTTGTCTGACTGATAGAAGCTCTGTGTCCAGAGTGGTTCAGAAGCCTTCGTGGTTAAACATCTAGCTGCTGGCGGCTTCAGGACTGAGGCGATGTCTCCAGACACCATAGTCTCATGGATGGCTCTGCCTTTGGTCAGTTATATATGAGAGCACACAGGTATTGTGAAAGCAAGTTATATATGGGGACCCACCCTTTCCAACTTGCTCACCAACTAAACATCGAACAAGTGAGCATCTGAGTGTGCATGTAAGTGCACACTCACTCACACAAGTATACCATTTGGAACTTTGCACTGTATTTCTCCTTTCCTTCATAGCCATACTTCTGAGGGAAAAATAGATCTCTTTTTATCTGTATTCATTTCCTCTCCTAAAGACCCAGCTGCCATCCTCCTGATTCCCCAAAAGCTACTCTCTTATCAAAAGTCACATCTCAGGACATGAATTGAATGGGTACTTGACCCTGCCTTTTCGTTGCTATGGTATTACTGGGCCCTCTTTTCCCCTCATGACCTTTGCCAGAAACTCCTCCCTGACCTTGCCTTAAATGCAGATATTGTCCAGAATTCCCTCTGAGCCTCCTGCCTTCGCCCCTTGACCTCAGGCATCTCATCCACTTCCCTGACTTCAGCACTCACCTTCATGCACTGATATGCAGCTGTCTGCTTCTGGCCTACATTTTTTTGCTACTGATCAGAAGCTGGTAAACACCTTTCTATTGGAGAACTTTGGCTTGGATACCCACATTGTAACTCAAACTGGACATCTCGCAACAAAATTCAGTTCACCTCTCTCTCCAAATGTTGTTTTGCCTTGCCCTATTGTCTCTATGTTACTGAGTGACACCACACCTTCCCAAGCAAGCAAAGGAGAAACCAGGGTGTCTCTTAGATCCACCCTTTCACACTTAATTGTAAATAGTACTGATGGGTCATGTTTACAGAATACTCACTGTGGTCCAGTCTCCACATTGATTTAGGCCTCAGTCAGAGGAGTTCCCCAGTGATGGGTTACACATTTTTTCTCTGATGTGTTCCTGTAATATGAGCATTTTACTGGATAAATCAGCAACTCTTAGCACAGGCTTGACACCTTGGAGGTGTATCATAATTATGTGTGGAATGGTAGACTAAATGGGAATCTCTCTGAACATCCAGATAAAAGCAAAGAGCCTTGCAATATCTATCATCTATCTATCCATCCATCTATCTATCTATCTATCTCTCTATCTGACATAAATACATATGACAGACATATAACAGATAAACATATGAAATATATATATAGAAAGATATATATGTATATGTATGTATACTTATAGATCTATTTATATTTACTCAACACTCATTTATTCATCAACTTTTTCTTGAATGCTAACAAAATGTATACTTTATGTATATTTCTGTAATACAGAATGTCCTCATATAATGCTGTTTTTGTCAGCATCACTTCATTATAATGTTGAGAAAAAAATTTTGATTCTCAGCCAGAGCCACCATGTATGTGGAGTTTGCACATTCTCCCATGTCAGCATGGATTTTCTCCTGGCACTCCCATTTTCTCTCACATCCTAAAGATATGAACATTCAATTAATTGGCATGTCTACACTGACACACAGATACTAGTACATTGGGTTTCCTTTACATTGTGTTTAATTTTTTTTAATCACACAGAAATTACATTTGCTTTCTTATCCTGAAAACTTGGCAATCCAGCCTTCCCACATGGTGACCATTGGCTGGAGTAGACTGAGCTGGTCATTGGCTCTTCAGACCACTGCAGTCCCTACCATGACCCGTTGGACTACATTGGCCTTTCACCCAACTTTATAAATGTTTATATTTGGCAAAATTGTTCTATAAGGACCAGCTGATGTTTTAGGCATTGCACGCTGTGTGACCTCTGTTGCTACTACTTAACTCTGTATGTAGATTACAAAGCAGTCACACACAATATGTAAATGAAAGGGTATTACTGTGTCCCAGTAAAGCTTTACTTATGGTCACTGGCAGTTTAATTTCATATAAAAATATTTTTTTTTAATTTTGTTCAATTAATTAAAAATATGTAAAAAATATTCTTACCTCCATGGCCTTAAAGAAACAAGTATTGGGGTGAATTTGACCTGTGCACTATAGTTGGCTGACCACTGGACTAGGGCACAGACTTTGAGAATTGGACAAAATTGTGCTCAAATCCTCCATTTGCATAAAATAATTCATGTTGTTGATCCCTAGCTAAAACATATTTTATTCTAAATCTCTAATTGGCACAGACAACATCAAAGGAAAAAATTATGACAGAAGGAATGTAATCATTGGGATTCTGACTGGTCAGGTCCCCTGTAGGTCAGTTTCCATGGTGTGGACACAAGTGAGGTAGAAAGATTGTAATGACACTGGGGTAACAAGAGGGTACGCCAGAGGGCACTGCACACTCAAACTGGAGGTCAAGAGGAAATGAGACTTGTCCTGTGATTGGACAAGAAATCAGGCTCCTGAATTCAATCCACAACCTTTCTAGAGCAATTACAAAAATGGAACAGTGTAAGACTGACTGAGAAATTGTGGCAACCTCATTCACTCTGATCTCTCCTAGCAAGATAGCAATTAAAAGACAATCTTTACTGAACAGTTCTCAAGCAATGTCTCTTAATTATGTTTCTGGGCAAATTTAATTATTTGCATTTATCACTTCTGTTAACCTTAAACATAATGTGAGACCAGGCTATAGAGCTGACCCTTCTCTGTGAGACATCTGTCATCCTAGCATTTCCAGTGGGAGCACAGGGCCTTGCACACTAATGGCTGTTGGCATAGCTTTAAAAGGTAAGCCACTGGAGTACACATTCTGCAATAAGGGCCTAGCCTTCAGGAGCAAATCTGCTGGTATCTGTTGCTCTACCATTGAGATGGTTTTTACCATCTTGACATCCACCTTAAATTTCAGAAATGGTTACTATTGCTTGATGTATCTAAACCTCAGGGTAAGCCAGATTTTGTTTGTCATTTTCTAGTCAATAGTTCGAGAGACTACACATGAGGCAGACAATATAGATTTAGAAGTAAATTAATTTAACTTAATTGCAAAGAAAAAGAAGTAAATTAATTTAACTTAATTGCAAATTGCAAATAAACTGCCAGACAGGCACCTTAAGCTACACATTTTTACCTATTAGATATATATATATATATAGAAAGAAGATATAAGTAACAAAACTAGTATGAGAGGAAAAAGTTAACAATGAATTCTGAAAAAAAAAACCCACACACACTTAAATGTTTACTTTAAAAAATAATGGATTCCTATAAATTAAAAATATAAAAATATTATTTTAGACTTAAAGATGAAAGCAAGGTTTAATTGGAAAATATGATAGCTATTTTATTACAGAAAGATTTAGGAAAATTATATACTGATATTTATCTCTTTTGGACACCAGAGAAAAACTCACATGTGAATACTTGACGTGTGTGTGTACATATGTATGTATTATGTATATATGCATTTGTACTACCTTGGGAGAAAAAAGTTATTGAGTAAAAGATATTTTCCAATCCAAATGAATTTAAACTAATCCTTATCCTTTTATTGTACCAATCACTGGGTATCAGTGATCCATGTTCATGAAGTAGATGATTGACATATGGTAGGCGGGACAACTACTAAGCAGTGCTTTATCCATATGACTTGAAATTTGAGTGAGATATATCCAACTTTCTCTTCTTGGGAACAAGTCTCTGGATCAGGTACCCATCTTTGTTGGACACTAATTCAAAGATACATGGGTCCTGATTTCCTGGAACAATCATGGCTAAGGCTCGAGGAGGGCTTTGGCAAACTCAGCTGTTGGAACCCTTCACAGTCAGCATTATTTTTCTAATCCCACAGATTCAAATCAAAGTTTGAATGGTTCTTTTCAAAAACTATCCAATTTGCTTTGGCAATTGGTTGCCTATTCTGGTATTTTTTAATTCAACAAATTCATCATGATTTGGTTAGAAACATTCTTTTAAATCTTGATATGAATTCTGAAATAGATGTTTCCATTATTAGGACAAAAAGAGATGATGTTTTATTTCATCGTGGCATTATTCTGGGTGTTCATCATCTGGCTGCTCAGCATTTATTAAATTTCTGAAAGCGAACAGAAAAAAATCCCACATGATTTACACTCTACAATATGAGATTTCTTATTGATCATTTGAACATGCAACATTTTTTAGTAAATAGTTAATTATAAAAATCTAGCCATTCCTTTTCAGCAGGGCATATCCAATTTTATTGAAAGTGTGCATTACAACATGAAATTTAACCAATAACTACTCACATATGAACCTGTTTAAATATTGCATAAGCTGTTTATATGGCACGTTAATTTAAAACACACCATTCTCATCGACAGTTATAGTCTAATTGTCAATATTAAACAAGTTAAGTGTTTCTAAAAACCTATTTGGACACCAAGGACAGTGGGTGCATGCTGAGTGACTTACTACAGTAGAATATGCTAAGGAACCACAGAGGAGGTTGTGACATAAACACGGCTATTTTAATTTTTGTTATCACAGCATCCATAGTTTTTAAATGCTAAAACTAAAACACATTCTGTCCTCAGCTGTCAAATGGATTGGAAACCCAGCTTAGCAACAGGAAAGGCTCCATGTTTACTCAGAAGTACTCAGCTCTGCCTTCAAACACTGTCACAGCAAACCCAGGTTCCTGAGAGCCTTTGGGACGGTTTATTGACAGCATCTCAAGTATGGGACCAGGAGTGTTTTAATGCTGTATGGCAAGTCATGGAGGAAGCAATCATTTCAAAAACTAGGCACTCATTCTAAGTTTTTACTTAATTTATAAAAGGTTAACAAAACACATCTTGGGTCTCTGATGGGTTTTCTATTTGGGGCAGACACTGCAGTGTGTTCAACTTTATCCACAGTATCGCATGGTATCCAAGTTAGCCAGCTTCCTGCCCTCACTGCCCCTTCAGTTTGAGCAGGAACCTCCATGCTAACTGATGGAACATGAATCCACATATATGACTATTTGTCTCCCTATTTTATGTTGTATTCTATGTTCATTTTAACATAGATCTTTTAGGACAAGCATTATAGGATTTAATGATTAACTACTACATTATTATTACTACTTAGAAGAAATTAATATTTATCTAGCACTTAAAATATGCTGATAAAATAGTATTGTGCATTTGAATTTATTTAACCCTCCCAATAGTATGAATGTGTTATTGTCCCATTTTGAGGATAAAGAAACTGAGGGACCGAGAGGTTAAGTAGTTTACCCCAATTGAGTAACTTTTCTCCTGGTCACAGCTGGGAATCACACCATATGTCTCACACTGAAATGAACCACAGGACATAAAGAGTGTCTCTGAGCTCAGGATCTTAGCAGCCTATAGGCCAAGAGCCTAGTTCACCTGCACTCCTCCTGAGTCATCCAGACTGGACAGCAGCCAAACTATGTCCAAGCCCAGCTTAGATCAACCACAGTGTTCTTAACACAGTGAGCACAGGGCCTGGCATTTGTCACCACTATTAGCATGACTGTTAGTGGTAGCCATAGTGTGCTGTGCATCTGTAGGAATTTACTAAACATCCATGAAAAGTTAAAGTAGTTAAGTAATGAATTTGTTTGACCTCCAACTCTGTGGAAAAAAAAATGCACTATAGAAAATAGCCTACTCATCATAGTTACACTTGCTCAGCCCTTACTTTATGCAGGTGCTGTTACAAAAGTCAGGTCCACAGGCTACACACAGAAAGTTTGGATTGGCATCTCTATGTGACAGATGAGAAAGCTGAACCCACCATAGGTAAGTCCCTCACCTAAGGTTCTCTTGCTGGCCAGCTTATCTACCAGATGTGGTATTAGTGGGCTCCCTTTTATGATACTAGAGGCCCACTGCACGAAATTCGTGCACGGAGTGGGGGTGGGGGTGGTGGTGGTATCCCTCAGACCAACCTGCACCCTTTCCAATCTGGGACTCCTTGAGGGATGTCCAACTGCCCGTTTAGGCCCGATCCTGGATCGGGAATAAACGGGCAGTCGGACATCCCTTTCACAATCCAGGACTGCTGGCTCCCAACCTCTCACCTGCTGATTACCCCTAACTACTCCCCTGCCACCCTGATCAATGCCTAACTGCTCCTGTGCCAGACTGATTGCCCTTAACCACCCTCCCCCTGCCAGGATTGTCCCTCCCAACTGCTCTCCTCTGCAGGCCTGGGTCCCTCCCAACTGCCCTCCCATACAGACCTGGGTCCCCCCCAACTGTCCTCCCCTGAAGGCCTGGGTCCCAAATGCCCTCTCTTGCTAGCCATCTTGTGGCGGCCATCTTTGACCAAATGAGGGAAGCCATCTTGTGATGGTCAATTTGCATATTACTCTTTTATTAGACAGGATTGTATCTTCATAACAAGTAAGTATCCTTCCTATGAGGGCACATTAAGGTCTCTGTCATGGGACTAGTCAGTAAAAATTGGAAAGAAAAACCCAAATGCAAATGCAAGACAATAATTAACAGAATAAGGCACTATGTAGTAATAATATTAAAATATTCCCATTTAGAGGAGAAACAAGATGGCGGCATAGGGTAGACACCGTATATGCAGCTGTGAACAACTATTTCAGAAAAACCACGAAAAGAACACACGGACACCACTCGCACCCACAGGACGGCTGGCTGAGTGAAAATCCTACAACTAGAGAAGAGTCTGAGACTCAGAGGAGTAGCGGAAGCAAAGTACAGAGGTACGGAGGCGTGCGCACGGGCTCGGGGAAGGGCTGGTACCGGAGGTCGTGGTTCTTTTCCAAAACGGAGAGAGTCACAAGCTCCCAGCGGCTCTGAACTCCAGTTCCAAGCGAGTTTCTGAGGTCCCACAGACACCCAGAGAAGGGGGACTAACTGGCACCGGGAGGAAATTCAAAGCAGATTTCTCTCAGCATTGCTTACAGCAATTACACGGGACACAGAGACCTGGTGTCTCTCAGTGCAGGGCTGAGAAGCGCCATAGCTATTTGCTCCGTCCCACCCGGCGAACTCCCCGAGGCCCCGCCCCTCCCAAGTGCGTCAGAGGCTTCTGCAGCAACACCTCCTTAAAGATACAGGAGCCAGCTTCACCCAGTGGCCAGAGAGGGACTAACCTAAACAAAACAGATCCACAAGGAACACACTCGGGGCAGATGCAGTGAGCATAAAAGCTCCACTGAAACAACTCTTGCCCCATAAGGGTGTCTCCAGCACAGAAGTTCTCCCACTGTAGACACAGCTGACTCTCGTAACCAAGTGGCTTAGACGTTAATCCCTCGCAGTGATCACCTAAATCAGAAAGGGAAGCAGCCAAAATGAGGAGATGAAACAGGTCACAAATGATAGAGATGGAGGAAAGAAAACGACAGGATATAGAGTTCAAAACCACGGTTATTAGGTTTTTCAAGAAAATGCTAGAGACTGCCGATAAATTTAATGAGACCCTCAAGGATATGAGAAATGAATCATACACTGACTGAAATGAAGAATATTATGCAGACATCCAACAGCAGACGAGAGGACCGCAAGAAGCAAGTCAAAGATATGAAATATGAAGAAGCAAAACCCACCCAGCGGGACAAGCAAAAAGAAAAAAGAAAAGAAGAAAAAAGAAAAAGGATCAAAAAGTATGAAGATAGTGTAAGGAGTCTCTGGGACAACTTCAAGC
>PVJC01053033.1:0-10956 GCA_004026665.1 Murina feae
AGCACAATTCACCATAGCTAAGATTTGGAAACAGCCTAAGTGTCCATCAGCAGATGAATGGATTAGAAAACTGTGGTATATCTACACAATGGAATACTATGCTGCTGTAAAAAAGAAGGAATTCTTACCATTTGCATCAGCATGGATGGAACTGGAGAGCATTATGCTAAGTGAAATAAGCCAGTCAATAAAAGAAAAACACCACATGACCTCACTTATTTATGGATAATAAAGACCATTACAAAATGATAAACATAAACAAATACAGAGACAGAGCAGCCTTGAACAGACTATCATCCTACAGCTGGAAGGCTGGGGATGGTTGGGGAGGAATTAAGAGATCAACTGAAAGACTTGCATGCATGCATAGGAGCATAATCAATGGACACAAGAATCTGGGGGTTAGGGAGGGGGGGGGAAGGGCAAGGGGAAAAATGGAGATCTATCTATCATTTGTTGTAATACTTATCTATCATTTATTGTAATACTTTAAGCAATAAAAAAATAAAAAATAAAAAAAAGACAAGGTGGCATATATACTAATAAAATGGTAATATGCTAATTAAGCTGAACATCTTTCCAGATGACCTTCCAGCCGTCCTTCTGGACAAAGCCATGGTGGCAGGGCTGAGGCAGAGGCACGTTATCAGGCAGGCAGAGAGCATTTAAGGAGATCAGGCCAGCAGGCAGGTGAGTGGTTAGAAGCCAGCAGCCCTGAGGGTTCCCCATTTGGAGAGGGTGCAGACCAGGCTGAGGGACCCCCCCCCCAAGTGCACAAATTTTTATGCACCGGGCCCCTAGTATATTTATAAAGAGAAAAAAAATGGCGACTGGCAGGATGGAGATGAGTGAGTCAGGGGATGAAAAGAGAGTGTGTGGATGTGTGTAGTGTGTGTGTGAATGATTGAGGGACAGTTAAATCCAGCAGGAGCAGCAGAGGCTGGCAGACCAGGCTCTCTAGGACAGGGAGAAACTACCATTGCTAGGGACACTCCCTGGACTGTGGGACTAAGGCACAGAGCCCACACCATCTTAAAGGGGAGAGTGGCCTCTTCTAGGAACTCATCAGCACCACCACTCAGACAGGCCTTGGACACTGCCTGCAACTCAGCAGCCACACCAGCCAAAATCCTGCTGCCTCACTCACAAACTCACAGACCCTGGGATCTCCACCTCTAAAAGAGCACTGCGCCCACAGCAGTAAGTGCAGCCTCCCCTTCCACAGCTGCAGACCTCCCACAGCACGCAGGTCTCTGAGGCACACCACTCCATAGACTCCTCTTAGGAGTCACCATGAGCCCCAGCTGGGTGTGATTATATACAGGCATAGGTGCTCAACCAGCCAGTAGAAATCCTGAATTCCCTCTGCCTGAATAACTGTCCACACATACCCAGCTTCACAACTTTAGTGCCAGAGCCCTTCAGTGCCAGGGCCCCTCAAAGTGCACCAGAGCTCAACGCCAGCAAACGCCCACGGTGGCTCACGCCCCCTGAGCACATCTACCTACAGGGCACCTTGGAAGCCACAGTGAGCCTCCATTGGGTCTGATCTTGGACAAATAGGGATGCACTCTCCTGGCCAGTAGAAATTCTGAATTCACCCCTCCTGGATACCTGCCCAAAGATGCCTCGATTAAGCATGCCAGGGCCCTTCAGAATGCTTCAGTGTGCCTGCGCTAGCAAACTCACTGTGGGTGCTCCTGTGTGCCACCACTGGGAACGCATGCCTATCCAACACAGGTGCAACAGCAAAATCTGAGTTTCCCCACCCCAGAGCTGCAGAACTCTGGACACTACTCTTGCATGCTTTTCTAGTGTGCAGGTCTCCCAAGATCACCGCTCCATAGGCAGCCCTGGTGCCCCACTGTGAGCCCCGCTGGACACATACTTAAACAAACGGGGGTGCACTGCTAGGCTGTAGAAATGCTGAATTCCTTCTTCTGGGATACCTGCCCACAGACACTGTAATCCAGTGGCTTCAGTGCCAGGGCCCTTCAGAGTGTGCCAGTACATTGTACTGGCAAACAGACCACAGGTTCCCCTGTGCACTGTCACTGGGATCAAGTGTATCCAACCACAGAGGCAGCAGCAAAAGCTGAGTCTTCCCACCCCCCAACTACAGAACTCTGGACACCAAAGTCATGCCTTTCCTGAGCCCCACAACCCCAACAGATGGTTCCTGGGTGCCACTGTGAATCCTCACTGGGCACACATGATTTCAACCAAGGGCATAAGACAGCAAAAATTGGGACACCTCCTCCACGGCTGCTGACTTCTAGACACCTCAGTTGCACCTTTCCAGCTCACAGACCTACATCAAGACAACCCGAATAGCTCAAGTAGGGAGCTATACTAGACTACCAAACCCAGGAGACCTAAGAGGTCACCCCAGTAGCACCATATCCAAAAGAAACTGGGTAGCAAAGCAATCGGAGCTACAGTTAAAACATTGCAGCAAAACATGGGAAGACAAAAAAGCAGTCAATAAAAGAAAGAAAAAGAGGAATCACCAGAAAGGGAGTTAAATGAAATTGAGGCTACTAACTTATCATATAAAGAATTCAGAGTAATGGTTATAAGGATGCTTAAATGGCTAGATGACTAAAACACACAACTCAATGAGAATTATAAAGAGCTGAATGAGAATGTCACCAACATGAAAAGGAACCAAGAGGAAATGAAGAACAACATAGCTGCAATAAAGAACACAATGGAAGGCTTAATCAGCAGACTAGAAGGGCCTGAGGACTGCATCAGCGAATTAGAAGACAAGGTAGGAAAAAATACACAAATACAGGAGCAACTGGAAAAAAAACTTAAAAAGCAAGAGGAGAGCCTAAGGGAAATTTGGGACAATGCAAAACATAACAACATTCACTTAATAAGGTTATCAGAAGAAGAGGAGGAGAAGCAATGAATAGAAAACCTGTTTGAAGAAATAATGACAGAAAACTTCCCTGATACTGGAAAGAAAAAAAACTACACAAATCAAAGAAGCATATAGAGTGCCAAACAAGATGAACTCAAAAGATCAACACCCAGACACATCGCCATTAAATTGGCAAACACCAATGACAAAGTAAGAATCTTAAAGGCTGTCAGAGAGACACAGAATGTTACCTACAAGGAATCTCCTATTAGAATATCAGCTGACTTCTCAACAGAAACACACCAGGCAAGAAGGGAATGGAATGAAATATACAAAGTGATGCAAAGCAAGGGAATTAATCTAAGAATACTATTATACCCAGCAAGGCAATCATTCAAAATTAAATGTGGAATCAGAAGCTTCACAGAAAAAAAAGGAGTAAGAGAGTTTGTTACTACCAAGCCAGCAATGCAAGAAATGCTAAAGGGACTGCTGTAAAAAGAAGAAAGAGAAAGAGAAAAAGAAACACAAACATTAAGGATAAAAATGACCACAAACAATACTTTTCAAGAATAACATTAAATGTAAATTGATTAAATGCTCCAATCAAAAGACACGGGGTAACTTAATGGATAGGAAAACATGATCCATATATTTGCTGTCTGAAAGAGACCCACCTCAGAACAAAGGATTCACACAGACTGAGAGTGAAGGGATGGAAAAAATTTTCTCAAGCAAATGGAAATGAGAAAAAAGCTGGGGTTGCAATAATTATATCTGACAAAATGGACCTCAAAGTAAAGGCCGTAAAAGAGATAAGGAAGGCCACTACATAATGCTAAATGGAGCAATTCAACAAGAAGATATAACTCTGGGAAACATATATGCATCCCATACAGGAGCACCCAAATACATAAAACAACTTCTGGATGATATCAAGGGAGAGATTGATAGCAATACAGTCATAGTAGGGGACTTTAATACCCCACTGACACCACTGGATAAATCCTCTAAATAAAAAATCCACAAAGAAACAGCAATCCTAAATGACTCAATAGATCAGCTGGACTTAATTGACATCTTCGGAATGTTTCACCCCAGACCTACACAATATACATTCTTCTCTAATGCACATGGGACATTTCAAAGATAGACCATATATTAGGACACAGGCAAAGTCTCTTCAAATTCAGGAGAATAGATATCATAACAAGCATCTTCTCAGATCACAATGGCATAAAACTAGAAATCAACTACAATAAAAACATTGAAAAAAAATCAAACACTTGGAGGCTAAATAGCATGTTATTAAACAATGAGTGGGTTACCAGAGAGATCAAAGAAGAAATAAAAAGCATCCTGGAAACAAATAACAATGAAAACACAACAATCCAAAATCTATGGGACACAATGAAAGCAGTCCTGGGAGGGAAGTTCATAGCTCTACAGGCCTACCTCAAAAAACAAAAGAAACTGGTAATAAGTGGTATAACACTACAACTAAAAGAGTTAGAAAGAGAGCAACAAGAAAAGCCCACAGTATCCAGAAGGAAGGAAATAATAAAGATCAGAGCAGAAATAAACATAGAGACCAAAAACAAACAAACAAACAAACAAACAAACACAATACAAAAGATCAATGAAACTAAAAGTTGGTTCTTTGAAAGGATTAAAAATATTGATGAACCTTTCACCAAACTCACCAAGAAACAAAGAGAGAGGACCCAAATAAACAAAATCAGAAATGAAAGAGGTGAACTAACCCTACTGATATACAAAGGATTATCAAAAAATACTACGAACAACTCTACTCCAACTGGACAACCTCGATGACATGGACACATTCCTAGAAAAATACAATCTTCCAAAATTCAGTCAAGAAGAATAAAAAAACCTGAATAGGCCAATAACTGCTGATGAAATTGAAACAGCAATCAAAAAGCTTCCAGCAAACAAAAGCCCTGGACCAGATGGCTTCACATGGGAGTTTCACCAAACATTCAAAGAAGAACTAAAGCCAATCTTTCTCAGACTATTCCAAAAAATTCAAGAGAAAGGCACACTTCCAAACTCCTTCTATGAAGCCAGCATTACCCTAATCCCAAAACCAGATAAAGACACCACAAAGAAAGAGAATTATAGGCCAATATCCCTGATGAACATAGATGTTAAAATCCTCAACAAAATCCTAGCAAACTGGATGCAGCATTACATTAGAAAGATCATACACCATGACCAAGTGAGATTTATTCCAGGAATGCAAGGCTGGGTACAATATCCGCAAATCAATAAACCTGATACATCACATAAAAAATTGTGAGACAAAAATCACATAATCATATTGATTGATGCAGAAAAGACATTTGACAGAGTTCAACACCCTTTCTTGATAAAAACTCCCAGCAAAGTGGGAATAGAGGGATCATATTTCAACATAATAAAAGTCTTATATGACAAACTTATAGTCAACATTATACCCAATGGGCAAAAACTAAAACCATTTCCCTTAAGAACAGGGACAAGCCAGGGATGCCCACTTTCACCACTCCTGTTTGACATAGTACTGGAAGTGATAGTCAAAGCGATCAGACAAGAAGAAGAAATAAAAGTCATCCAAATTGGAAAAGAAGAAGTAAAATTGTCATTATTCACAGATGACATGATACTGTACTTAGAAAACCCTAAAGACTCCATCAAAACATTATTAGCCTTAATAAATGAATTTGGCAATGTAGCAGGATATAAAATTAATTCCAAGAAATCTATGGCATTTTTTTATGCCAATAGTGAATTTACAGAAAGAGAAATAAAAAAAAAACAATCCCATTTACCATAGCACCAAAAAAATTAAGATTCCTAGGAATAAACTTAACCAAGGACGTAAAAGACCTGTACTCTGAAAACTGCAGAACATTGAAAAAAGAGATAGAGGAAGACATAAACAGATGGAAGAACATACCATGTTCATGGATTAGTAGAATCAACATCATCAAAATGTCCATACTACCCAAAGGAATCTATAGATTCAATGCACTCCCCATTAAAATACTAACAGCATATTTCACTGATCTAGAACTCTCCAAAAATTCATCTGGAATAATTAAAAAAAAGAATTCTACAAAAATTCATCTGCAATAATTAAAAAAAAAAAGACCCCAAATAGCTGCTGCAATCCTGAGAAAGAGGAACAAAATAGGAGGGATCTCAATACCAGAATAAAGCTGTATTGCAAAGCCACCATTCTCAAAACTGCCCGGTACTGGCACAAGAACAGACATCTAGGCCAATGGAATAGAATAGAGAACCCAGAAATCGACCTAAACCACTATGCTCAATTAATATTTGACAAAGGAGGAAAGACCATAAGATGGAGCCAAGATAGTCTCTTCAATAAATAGTGCTGAAAAATTTGGTCAGACACATGCAAAAAAGTGAAACTAGACCAACAACTTACACCATACACAAAAATAAAGTCAAAATGGATAAAGGACTTAAATGTAAGAAAAGAAACCAGAAAAATTTTAGAGGAATCCACAGGTAGCAAAATTTTAGACATATGCCAAAAGAATTTATTCACTGACACAGCTCCTAGCACAATGGAAACTAAAGGGAAAATAAACAAATGGGACTATATCAAAATAAAAAACTTCTGCACAGCAAAAGAAACCATCAACAAAACAACAAGAAAACCCACTGCATGGGAGAACATATTTGCCAATGATATCTCTGATAAAGGTTTAATCTCCAACATTTACAGGGAACTCATACAACTTAACAAAAGGAAGATAAACAACCCAATCAAAAAATGGGCAACAGACCTAAATAGACACTTTTCGAAAGAGGACATACATAAGGCTGACATATGAAAACATGCTCAAAGTCACTAATCATTCCAGAGATGCAAATCAAAATGATAATGAGGTACCATCTCACACCTGTCAGAATGGCTATCATCAACAAATTAAAAAATGACAAATGCTGGTGAGGATGTGGATAAAAAGGGACCCTCGTTCACTGCTAGTAGGAATGCAAACTGGTGCAGCCACTGTGGAGAACAGTATGGAGTTTCCTCAAAAACCTAAAAATGCAACTCCCATTTGACCCAGTGATCCCACTTCTAGGAATATATCCCAAGAAGCTAGAAAGACCAACCAGAAAGGATATATGCACCTTTATTTTCATAGCAGCACAACTGACCATAGCTAAGATTTGGAAACAGCCCAAGTGCCCATCAGTAGATGAGTGGATTAAAAAACTTTGGCACAACTACACAATGGAATACTATGCTGCTGTAAAAAGAAAGGAACTCCTACCATTTGCAACAGCATGGATGGAGCTGGAGATCATTATGCTAAGTGAAATAAGTCATTCAGAGAAAGATAAATATTACTTGCTCTCACTCATTTGTGGATAATAATGAACAACATAAACTGATGAACAAAAACTGATGTAGAGACAGAGAAGCATCGATCAGATGCTCAAAATTCAGAGGGAAGGTAGAAGAGGGTAGGAGTGAAGGGGAGAGATCAGCCAAAGGACTTGTGTGCATGCATATAAGCATAAGCGATGGATGTGGACAACAGGGGGTGAGAATGAGGGCAGGATTGGGGGGATGAAGGGACATTGAGGGGATAAGGTCACTTTTGTAATATCTTAATCAATAAAAGGAATATATATATGTATAAATGAAAAGTAAACAGCATTCTTTAGATTTGCGAATACATTCACACTTTTGAGAGACATATCCTATATAATAAAAGCCTAAAATGCAAAGTGTCCAGTTGTCTGGTCCTCCGTTCAACCAATCAAAGCATAATATACTGATGATAGCTAAGGCTGCTCAATTGCTTGCTATGATGTGCACTGACCACCAGGGGGCAGATGCTCTGACTGGTAGGTTAGCTTGCTGCTGGAGTTTGGCTGATCAGGACTGAGGGAGATGAGCCAGACACACCCTGGAGTCCTCCTGCCTCCCCTCCCCTGGCTGGACCCGCCCCTGATGGGCCCACATTTGGGTGCGCTGGCTGGACCCCACACGTGTATGAATTCGCCCTCTAGTTTCTAATAAAGTATAAAACATTCACTAACAGTTTCAAGTGTATTTTCTAGCTTTTCTGTAATAAAAGGTCAAAAGTAGGCAAACACAGATGAATTAATATTTCAGTATCCTGTTATTTCAAAATACCCTGATATTTAATAATTTCTAATATTTAAGGCAGCAAAACTATAAAGTTTTAAGTTACTAAGGACTTTACTTTTCTTTTGTTTTACAATATGAGAGTGGCCCCTGCCTGGTGCACTTCTACAGCTCAGGCCCTCCAAGGAGAAAAACTGGGGACTTAGAAGGTTTATTTCCCATAATTTTCTTTCTGAGTAGACTATAACAACATGAAATCTTGCATATAGAAGAGATCTTATCCTATTCAAAACAGAAACAAAAACAATCCCTAAAGTAAATAAATGAGTACTCCTAAAAGGAGAGAATGGAACATTAGCTTTAGAATCTTGTTTTACACTAATCGAGAACAGCAAAATGACCTCTGGTTCTTAGGGCACAAACCCCAAATAGCAGAGACAGAGGATTCCTGTGTTCATAAAAGAGCAAAGAGTAAACTAAGTCCCCAAAGGGTAAGAAAGCAAAGAACATCTTTAACCAAAGTTACAGACAGACAAAACTCTCACTAGCTAAGCATTTTGGCAGCTGATGCCTTGAGGAGAGCAGGGAGAGTCCCCAAGATTAAGAACTCCCCGAAGCTGCTGGCAAATTCCTGCAATCCCTACCATGGGTTTAACCTGTCACAAGCTACAGGCAACTGACTTCCCATTACAGAGTTACAGAAAGCTTCATTCAATTTAAGTTTTAGATGAGATGATGGAGATTGCTGAGGCTGGGGCTCAAAACAGGAAAATTCCTGGCAGTGCTGCAAATAAAAGAGTCCAGGCCTCAGCCTCCAGAAGCCCCAGTCCAGGCAGCAAGCTTGATCCCAGGTACTCACCCAAGAGGACTCCCTACTTGTATCCACCAAAGTCGCCAGATTATGTAATCTGGCAACCAAGGGGTCCAGGCTGCCTGTCACTACTTCAGCCAATTAAGCAGAAACAGGGCTGAATCATATATGAGTGTTAATTCCAATAATGCTGGCAGTGTGGGAGAGCAACAGGTCATTCACAAAAAATCTGCTCTGTCTCTCCCCATAAGCCAGTTGCTTATATTGGGTAGAAGGACAAAGATTATGTGGAAAAGTAAGAATTACAGGCATGGGAAAGTAGGCACAGCATAATCATTACAGATTAAAAATTATGTGGGCTGGAGCGGGGGAGGTTGCAGAAGGTGGGCACCTCTGAAACTAGATTGTTTCAGCCATGAAGTTGTAAATCTTTCATAATGATAGGCAGTTCTTGGGAAAGGAGGATGGCATTCCTGATGTTAGCTCCCATGTCCCAGGGCATACAACTCTCAACCAGGGTAGAATGTTCTTTCTCTAATCAGAACAGAACCATCACCAACAGAGCATAATTAATACTTTTTAATTGTAGCTAGTCCCCAGTATTCTATTTCTTCCCCTAACAATGTTAGATGTAAGAGAGAGGTACAATTCATCTCAAGGGAAACAATGACCAGGTCATTTCTTAAAGGCATTTAACTTTATATAGCCGCCCCCCCCCCCTTTTTTTTTTTGGTCTGAACTTTCTCAACTGGAAAATACACTTTTTTGAAAAACTCTTTTGATTGATACCTGACTTTTTGTGTTCTGAACCTTTTACTATCTTACAAAATGAACTTATGTTTTAGCTTAGAATTTTATAAGGAAATGGGAGTCTGTTTTAATCTTTGCCCAGAATTTCCTAAAGCAGTTTTTTAAAGTCTGATGCTTTTTCAAATTGTGCCCATTCCTTATCAATGTCGACATAAGAAACATTCAAACCTGCAGAGAGCTTTTATAAGTGTTTATTTGAGCCACACTGATGACAATTGCTGGGAACCAAGATTTCAAATGCCTCTTAGAAAAACAGTTTTGCAGTTTCTCTTACACATTTGAAGTTATAGAGGAAAGTAAAGAAGAGTAGGTGAAGGTAGGAGAAAGCAGGATGGGGATTAACAAAATTATGTGCTCTCTGGAGGGAGGTTACACCTTCCAGGGGTATTTAAAAGGTGTGTTAACCTAGATGCTCAAAAAAATGAACAGAACTTGCTTAAAAACCTTTCACTAAAGAAGTTATATGCAGGGGCATGACTACCTATCATGACTTGCCCAGTTAGGAATTCATGATCATATCATCCTATGAGGTTACCTTAGGTAAAAATCCCCTTTTCATCCACACATATGAAGAATCCTGTGGATTCCTTATATATTCTACTAGAGACCTGGTGCAGGAAATTTATGCACTTGGGGGAAGGATCCCCTCAGCCTGGCCTGTACCCTCTTGCAGTCCTGGAGCCCTTGGGGGATGTCTGACAGCTTAGTGCTGCTACAGAGGTAGGAAAGGCTTCCACCAACACTGCTGCACTGGCCAGTAATGAGCCCAGCTTCTGGATGAGCAGAACTCCCCCTGTGGGAGTGCACTGACCACCAGGGGGTAGCTCTTGCATTGAGCATCTGCCCCCTGGTGGTCAGTGCATGTCACAGCAAGTGGTCCAGCGACCTTAGGATATTATTAGCATACTAGGGGCCCGGTGCACAAAAATTTGTGCACTCAGGAGGTCCCTCTGCCTGGCCTGTGCCCTCTCACAGTCTGGGATCCCTCTGGGGATGTCCACATGCTGGCGTGCCCGACCAGCCTGGGTGAGGGGCTGATGGCTGTTTGCAGGCTGGCCAAGCCCCCCAGTGGGGACCCTGACCCCATGGGGGTGTGGCCAGCGTGAGTGAGGGGCTGAGGGGCATTTTCAGGCTGCCCACAGCCCCTTCAGTTTTGGGTCTCTACTGGGGTACCTGGCCAGCCTGGGTAAGGGGCTGATGGCTGTTTGCAGACTTGCCAAGCCCCCCAGTGGGGTCCCTCACTCCATTGGGGTGTAGCTAGCCGGGGTGAGGAGCTGAGGGGCATTTTCAGGCTGCCCACAGTCCCTTCAGGTTTTGGGTTCCTACTGG
>PVJC01053034.1:0-10959 GCA_004026665.1 Murina feae
TCTGGTTACTTCCCCCCAAACTCTCAGGGGCTGCTGCTCCCTCCACCCTGCCCCCTGCCCCCTGCCCGTCTCTCTGGCTCCCCTGGGGGTTCACCCCAGCTCTGAAGGGAGACTGAGGACCTCTCACATGAGACCCCTGCCCCTGTGGCAGAGAAAATGGAGCCCGCGAGAGAGTGGGCCCCGGAGCGGGTGTGTGTGTGAGAGAGAGAGGGAGCAGCCCTTCTTCCCTCATTAAAGCTTCCATGGGGAGGGGGCATTAACGCCCAGCTCAGGGCTCAGCCCAGCCAGGTGTCAGCTGCCCATGCAGCCCTGGCACTGCAGCTGCAAAGCAGGAGCACCTCCACCTCTGGACCATCCACCCCTCCATTTGGGGACCCACCAATGGCACAGCTTCTGTCTCCCCTGGACCACAGTGTAGGCTCCCTTCTCTTGCCCACGACTGCGGCCTGGATCCTGGGGCAGAGGTCTTCCGTCTGCCCTGCTGGACCGCTGTGCTTAGCTTCTCCCTCCGCTGCGGCCTCTGCCATCTTTGCTGGGCTAATTTGCATACAGTCTCTCTGATTGGCTGGTGGGCGTGGTTGAGGCATCCCAAAGAAACAGTCAATTTCAATATTATGCTTTTATTAAAGTAGATTATCTTGGCTATATAATTCTTTTTCTTTACATATACATTTAGAATTAGGTTACCTGTTCCTACAAAAACACTTGTTGGAATCTTGATGGAAGTTAAACAGAATCTTTCTGGGAGAAATGATATCTTAACCATAATGAATCTTCCAGTCCACTGAATGGGGCTTATCTCTTTATGTATTTGCATCTTTTTTGACTTTTAAAATCAGTGTTATGTAGTTTTTAGAAGACAGACCTTGAACATATTTTTCTTAGATTTATATCTAAGTATTTAATGATTTTGGCAACATTATAAATGGCCCTTTTGAAATTTCAATTTCATGTCCATTGCTAGTTTATAGAAATACTATTGATTTTTGAATATAGACTTTATAACTGAAACCTTGATTAAAATCTCTTATTATTTTTAGTGGCTTTTAAAAACTAGATTTTTGGGTTTTAAAAATCTCTAATTTTATTTTCCATGGATAGAGAGTATTTTATTTCTCCCTTTCCAATCGCTATTTATTTATTTATTTATTTATTATAATTGTGTTATTGCATTGTCTTGGATGTCTGCTATGTTTATGATTAGAAAAGCAGGTTTCCATGGCTTGTTCAGATATCAGGAGGAGAGCATTCAGTTTTGCATTAATTAATATGTTAGCTGCAGATTTTTTTAGATACCCTTCTACTTCTAGTTTATTGAAAGTTTTGACAAATTTATAAATCATTGTTGAATTCTGCCAAATTTTCCTGATTTATTGAGATGTTGGCATGTTTTTTCTTCTTCATTTCGTTGATATGGTGAGTTCATGGATTGCTTTTCAAATGTTAAACAAGCAGTTTAAAAGCAACCCCCAATTGGTCATGATGCATTATTTTATTTTATTCATTTTTTTATGTATTGCTTGACTGAACTTGCTTTTATTTTGTGGAGGTTTTTTGTTGTTGTTGTTTTGTTAAAATTGTATTTTTTCTTTCTTTAATGTTTGGAAGAATTTTCCCATGTAACATCTGGGTTCAGAGTGTTCTTTGATGCAAACTTTCAAACTAGGATATTCTTTAATTAATATATATGGGATTATCCAGGTTTTTTGTTACTGAGTGAGTTTTCATAGCTTGCCTTTTAATCTCTATAATAATATTCATAATTTGTGTCTTTCTTCTTTCTTACTGTGTTGCTCAGTTTGGTTAAATGATTAGAAATTTTTTCAAAGAAAATAGCTCTGGTTTCTTGATTTTTTTTTTTTGTCTGTGTTTTTTGTTTAATTGATAACTGCTCTTGTCTTTATTATTTTATTTCTTCTTCTTGTTTTGGGTATAATTTTCCTTTTTCTAGTTTGTTAGGTGTATTCTTAGATCACCTATTTGAAACTTTAATTCTTTTCCAATATAAGCATTTTAGTGCCATATGAATATTTCTTTTTTTAAAAATATATATTTTTTATTGATTTTTCACAGAGAGGAAGGGAGAGGGATAGAGAGTTAGAAACATCAATGAGAGAGAAACATTGATTGGCTGCCTCCTGCACACTCCCCATTGGGGATGTACCCGCAACCAAGGTACATGCCCTTGACTGGAATCTAACTCAGGACCCTTTGGTCCGCAGGCCGATGGTCTATCAACTGAGCCAAACCGGGTAGGGCATATGAATATTTCTTGAAGTGTGTTTTAGCTTTATTTTACAAGTTTTGACATGGTGTTTTTTTTTCATTTTCATTAAATTAAAAATATTTTCTAACTTTCTTTGCAACTCCCTCCTTTACCCTTGGGTTATTTAGAAGCATATTGTTTGTTAAATAAATATGTTAAAATTTTTCAGATATCTTTCTGTTACTGATTTCTAGTTTAATTCCATATGGCTAGAGAACATATTTTGTATTTTGATTGCTTTAACTTTATTAATGTTTGGTTTTTGTGATCTGAATACAGAATGCTCAATGTATGTTCCATATGTACTTGAGAGGAATGAGTGGTTTTTCAATGTTGGGTGAAGTGTTTTTTACAAATGATATTAATTAGGTTAAATTGATTGTTTATATTATCAGTCTTCTATATTCCTTCTGAGTTTTTGTTTGCCTGTTTTATTAATTATCAAGAATAGAATTTTTCAGAAATAATTGCTTTTTCCTATTTGTTCCTTTGTTAAGTTTGATTTATGTATTTTGATGCTTTATTATTAAATGCATGCATATTTAGGATTAAATCCTAGTGAGTTGTTATTTTTTATTCTGTTATTTTTCTGAAGTCTACTTTTTCTGCTATTCATAGTCACTACAGCTTTCTTTTGTTAGTGTTTGAATGGTGTATTCACTGTTATCCTTTGTTTTTAACTTGTGTACTTATGTTTCATGTGTTCCTTGTAGACAATATAGTTGGGTGTTGCTTTTCTAATTAATCTGACAATTTTAGTCTTTAAATTGGTGTGGGTTTGGCATTCTATGTAATAATTGGTATTTTTGGATTAATCTATGATCTTGCTAGTTATTTTTTTAAATTAAATCTTCATTGTTCAGATTATTATAGTGGTTCCTCTTTTTTCCTCCCATAGCTCCCTTCCACCTGATTCCCACCCCACCCTCTTCCCTTAAACCACCACCCCTGCCACTGTCCTCATCCATAGGTGTATGATTTTTTGTCCAGTCTCTTCCTGCACCACCCACACCCCTTTTGCTCACCCCCCCCAGAATTGTCTGTCCACTCCCTTTCTATGCAATGATTCTATTCTATTCACCGGTTTATTCTGTCCATCAGATTTTTTATCTACTTGTTGATTTTTAGATTCAGTTGTTGATAGATGTGTATTTGTTGTTCATAATTTTTATCTTTACTTTTTCTTCTTCCTCTTCTCAAAGGATACCTTTCAGCATTTCATATAATACTGGTTGGGTGGTGATGAACTCCTTTAGCTTCTTCTTATTTGTGAAGTTCTTTATCTGTCCTTCAATTCTGAATGATAGCTTTGCTCGGTAATTTTGGTTATAGATTCTTCCTATTCATCACTTTGAATATTTCTTGTCACTCCCTTCTGGCCTGCATGGTTTCTGTTGAGAAATCAACTGACAGTCGTATGGGTACTCCCTTGTAGGTAACTGACTGCTTTTCTCTTGCTGCTTTTAAGATTCTCTCCTTGTCTTTTGCCCTTGGCGTTTTAATTATGATGTGTCTTGCTGTGGTCCTCCTTGGATTCCTTTTGTTTGGGGTTCTCCGCACTTCCTGGACTTGTAAGTCTATTTCTTTCACCAGGTGGGGGAAGTTTTCTGTCATTATTTCTTCAAATAGGTTTTCAATATCTTGCTCTTTCTCTTCTTCTGGCACCCCTATAATTCTGATGTTGGTATGCTTGAAGTTGTCTTAGAGGCTCCTTACACTATCTTCATATTTTTGGATTCTTTTTTTTTTTTTCTTTTCCGGTTGGGTGTTTTCTGCTTCTTCATATTTCAAATCTTTGACCTGATTCTTACGATCCTCTAGTCTGCTATTGGATCTCTGTATAATATTCTTTTTATTTTATTTTAATTAAATCTTTATTGTTCAGATTATTACAGATGTTCCTTTTTTTAACCTCCATAGCTCCCCTCCACCTGGTTTCCCCCAACCCCGTGCCTTTATCCCCACCACTGTCTTCATCCATATATTTAAGATTTTTGTTCAGTCTCTTCCCATAACCCCCATGTCCCCTTCCCCCTGAGAATTGTCAGTCCACTCCCTTTCTATGCCATTACTTCTATTCTATTCACCAGTTTATTCTGTTCATCAGATATTTCTATTGACTTGTTATATTCACTTGTTGATAGATATGTATTTGTTGTCACTTTTTTGTTCATACTTTTTATTTTTACCTTTTTATTTTTCTTCCTCTTCTTAAAGAATGCCCTTCAGCATTTCAAATAATCCTCGTTTGGTAGGGATATACTCCTTTAGCTTTTTCTTGTCTGTGAAGCTCTTTATCTGACCATCAATTTTACATGATAGCCTTGCTGGGTAGAGTAATCTTGGTTGTAGGTTCTTGCTATCCATCACTTTGAATATTTCTTGCCACTCCCTTCTGGCCTACATGGTTTCTGTTGAGAAATCAGCTGACAGTCATATGGGTACTCCCTTGTAGGTAACTAACTGCTTTTCTCTTGCTGCTTTTAAGATTCTCTCTTTGTCTTTTGCCCTTGGCATTTTAATTATGATGTGTCTTGCTGTGGTCCTCCTTGGATTCCTTTTGTTTGGAATTCTCTGTGCTTCCTGGACTTGTAAGTCTATTTCTTTCACCAGGTAGGGGAAGTTTTCTGTCATTATTTCTTCAACTAGGTTTTCAATATCTTGCGCTCTCTCTTCTGGCACCCCTGTAATTCTGATGTTGGTATGCTAAAAGTTGTCCCAGGTGCTCCTTACACTATCTTCACACTTCTGGATTCTTTTTTCTTTTTTCTCTTCCAGTTGGGTGCTTTTTGCTTTTTCATGTTTCAAATCTTTGACTTGATTATTGCAAACCTCTAGTCTGCTGTTGGATCTCTGTATAATATTATTAACACTTTGTAAGCAGGCATTTTCCTGCCACTGTGTGGTAGCGTTCGAAACACTTTCCTTTGTGCAGGGGTACATTACAAAACTTGCACATTTTCACTATGTAGTTTATGAGTGGCACACACATGACAATGACGTAAAACATTTTTATTTTTGCCGATTCCAACTAGAGGTTCCAATGTATGCCATTGACAGTCTCCCTGGTGGATCTGATTTTACTCGTTTCCCGCAAAAAATGTGTTAAGTTTATTGGTGGATTCTAGAAAATTTTTGAAAAACCTTAAAACCGTAGTTCTGAACTCTATATCCAGTAGTTTGCTTTCCTCCATTTCTGTCATTTGTGACCTCCATTTCTGTCATTTCTTTGTCTCTGGATTTTGGCTGCTTCCCTGAGTTGATAGAGTGGCTTTCTGTGCTAGATGTTCTATAGGGCCCAGTGATTCAGCCTCTCCAATCACCTGGAGTGGACACTCTTGTTGTACGCCTTTGAAGGTTGAGTGCCCAGTCTTGTTGTAGTTATCACTGTGAGGTATCCCTGGGAGGAAATGACCTCCAGGCCTTTCTCTTTGTTGTTTGGGGTTTGGAACTTTTGGAGTTCTGTCCCAGCTGCAGTCCCTTAGGTTATGCTGCAGGCAGGCAGGCGCACAGCTTGGGTGGGGTTGTAAGTTGGGTGGGGCGGGGTCTCAGAATCACCTGGGTGGAGCAACCTGCAATGGCTGCCCCTCCACCCACTCCGTGGCTTCTCCTGGATTTGGCATCTCCACGCCCTGGCGTCTGTGTGCTCCTGAGTCCCTGAGTCGCCACGTCAGTGATTGCTGCGAACAGCTCTGCTAGAACGCCACTCATCTTCCGCCCCGTTGCCCGACAGCCGCATTGCATTCAGTGCGACCCCAGAGTTTATAATCTCCTTCCAAGCTGCGGACCCAGGTTCTGCAACCGCCCCCTTTCATCCATGCTGCCTCCGTTTCGTGCGTGTCCGTACCTCTCAGTTTTGGCGCCGGGAACTTCTACTCAGTATCAATGCCCTCCTTCTCTTGCCTTCTAGTTGTAAAGCTTCCCCTTCCTTGGTTCTGGAGGATGTCCATTTATCTTTATAGTTGTATTTTTATAATGTAGTTGTGGGAGGCTGCACATTTAGGTATATACCTCATGCCGCCATCTTGGTTCTCCCAGAATGCATTTTTGATCTCCAGATTTTCTAGCCACTTCTAAGTGGCTATTAAAGTGATCTGTATAATATTCTTTATTTCAGTGAGTGTATGCTTAATTTCTAGTTGGTCCTTTTTCATATCCTCAAGGGTATCACTAGATTTATTGAGGGTCTCACTAAGTTTATTGGTGGTTTCTAGAAATTCTTGAAAAACCTTATAACCGTGGTTTTGAATTCTATATCCAGTAGTTTGCTTTCCTCCATTTCTGTCATTTGTGATCTGTCTCTTTGTGTCTGCATTTTGGCTGCTTCCCTGCATTGATAGGGTGGCTTTCTGTGCTAGGTGTCCTATAGGGCCCAGTGGCTCAGCCTCCCCAAATACCTGAGGTGGATGCTCTTGGTGCACCTCTTTAGTGGCTTTGTACACAGTCTTGTTGTAGTTAAGCCTTGATTGTTGTCGGTATCGCTGGGAGGAATTGACCTTCAGGCCAATTGGCTGTGAGAATCAGCTGTGTCTCTGGTGGGAGAACTTCTGTGCTGGAGACACCCTTATGGGGTAAGACTTGCTTCAGTGGGGCTTTGGTGTTCACTGAGTCTGCCCCCTGAGTGTGTCCATTATGGATCTGAGGAGCTGTAATCTGGATGGCCCCACTCTGACCACTGGGTACACTGGCTCTTGGATCTCTAAGGAAGTGCTAATTTAGCCTCTGCCTGAGGCAACCCAGCAGGATCTATGGAAAGATGTGCAGATTCCTCTTCTCTGTTTGTGGTTTGGAGGTGCTAAGATGAGGCCCATCTGTGAAGCAATGCAAGCTGCTATGGGACCTTGGGCCCTCTTTTGGATGTTCTGAGTCTCTCTGACCCAGCTGCAGTTTGTTAGGTTATTTTAGATTGCAAAGGGCCAGCTCATTCATATGCAAAAGCCTCTGTGCACGGCTTGGGTGGGGCGGGGTCTCAGGGAATCAACTGCGTGGAGCAAACAGCTATGGCTGATCCTCAGCTCAGCCCTAAGAAGCCCTGGGTCGCAGTGTCCCATGGTAATTGATGCAAGCACCTCTGAGAGAAAGCTGCCTTGAGTTTTGCCCGATGCCAGATAGTCCAGTTTCTCCCCGTATGAGTCAGGGTTTTCAGAGACTCGCCCAGAACTGGAGTTCAGAGCGCTTGGGAGCTTGTGACTCCCTCCCAATTGAAAGAGACAACTGCGTCCTCACTTGCCAGCCCTTTCCGCGCGCCTCTGTACCTCTGCACTTTACTTCCACACCTCCTCTGAGTCTCAGTGTGCTTTTCTCTTTCCTTCTAGTTGTAGAATTTCCACTCAGCCAGCCTTCCTGTGGTTCTTTGTAATGTCTGTTTTGTCTTTTAGTTGTATTTTTGAACTGGTTGTGCAAGGCAGCATTTTCAGGTGTTTACCTATGCCGCCATCTTGGTTTCTCCTTTGCTAGTTATTTTTTATTGCTTCATCTGTTTTTGATATATTCTTTCTTTTGTATTGAGTATTTAATTATATGCATATTCTATTTTACCTAGCCCATTAGCTTAAGTTGTTTACCCCTTAAATTTTTATTTCATAGTTTTCTTGGGTTTTATACCTTTAATGAATCATATTCTATGTTTATATAATATACATGTAGTATAAGGACCTTATAATGTCATACTTCTAATTCTTCCCTCCTATATGCTTTAAACATGCAATAAATTGCTACTATTTTTGCTTTGACAGTTCTCTGTCTTTTAGATCAATTAAAAGTTGTATTTGCATTAGCTGTGGCCTGTGTGGCTCAGTTGGTTGGACATTGTTCTGTGCACTTAAAGGTTGTAGATTTGGTTCCTGATCAGGGCACATACCTGGGTTGTGGACTCTATTCCCTGTGGGGGCTGTGCAGGAGGCAGCCGATTGATGTTTCACTCTCACATCAATGTTTCCCTATCTCTCTCTCTAAAACTAGTCAGGGATTCTGCCTACCAAAATTTCTCCCCGTTTCATTCTTTAAAAATTCAAGAAACTTAATATATATATAAATTTGCATTCATTATTGTTATTTCCAGAACTATTCATGTTATTGTGTAGATGCAAGTATCTGTTTGGTGTCATATTCCTTTTAACTAAGAAGCTTCTTTTCATAACATTTCTAGTAGTTCAAATGAGCTGGTAATGAATTACCTCTACTTTTGTTTGTCTGAAAAGGTCTGTACTTGCCTTAATTTTTAAAAGATCTTTCTAATAGATATAAAATTCTGGGTTTATATTTTTCTTTGGTAATTTAAAGATGTTATATCTTTGTTCCTCTCTGTGTAATTATTATTCCCCCTGCCCCACTGCCCCCCTACCCCGGTTTCCTTTAAAATTTTCTCTTTATATTGGTTTCAAATTTGAATATGATATGATACACATGTGATTTTATTCTCTTTGACATTTTCTGAGCTTCGTAGACCTGGAGTTTTCTGTCTTTAAATAATTTAATTTAACTAATTAATTAATTAATTTTTTATTGTCTTTAATTAATTTTAGAATTTTGTTGGTCATTATCTTTTCAATTGCTTCTTCTGTCCATTTTTTTCTCTCAGTTTTTGTCCTCCTTGTATTCCAATTATACACATGTTAGACCATTTTTCCCCCCAAAGGTCTTGAAAAATCTGTTTTCCCCATCCATTCTTTCTACCTTTTTAAATTTAGCTTAAGTAATTTCCAATGACTTTTATTCAAGTTAATCAATTCATTCCTCAGCTTTTTCAAATCTATCTATGAACTTGTCAAAAACATTCTTCATCTACCATATTTTTTTTTACCATTTCATTTTGAATTTTTTCTTATATTTTCATCGCTCTATTGGAATTCTCCATCTGTTCATGCAAGTTGTCTACTTTTCCACAGGGCCTTTAAAATATTAATCACAGTTATATTCAATTCCCTGACTGATAGTTTCAACATCTGTCATACTGAATTCGGTGCTATTAAAAGCTTTTACTTGTGACATTGTATTTCCTTCTTATATACTTCTTTGTGTGACCTGTAATTTTGGTCAAAAAACGGGACACATTGTGTAGGATACTCTATGCAGGTCAATACTGTTAAAGTTTATAAGTGGATATACCTCTTCTTTGGCTAGGCCTTGAGTCTATCTGTTCTTGCTATAACTTCTCTAGTGCTCCAAAGTTTTCAATTCCCTAGTTTTATTTTGTGCTTAGGATGAGGATTAGTTGATGAAGAGTTTTTCTCAGTCTACTAATTCCACACTAAGCTTTTGACATTCACTGTCAAAATTTTACCTAAGAAGGTTATTTGTATATGTGTTTGCCTCTCCTCCACCAGTTAAATTTATTTATTTATTTATTTATTTATTTATTTATTTATTTATTTACCTACTTAATAACTACTTACTTACTGTGTCCTTACTTTCCTGGCTGTGTTTTTGTGAAAAAGGGAGCATTTTCTGGGGTTTTAATGCAGCTTCTGAATAAGGATGTGTTGTGTTCCTGGGTCTTGGCTGTGAAGACTTAGTGATTCCTCTCAGATTCTGGGGAGGGGAGAACTTTCCTTTGTACTACTGTAACAAATTACCAGAAACTGGATGGCTTAGAACAATAGAATTTTGCGCACAGTCTGGAGACTGCAAGTCCAAGGTCAAGGTGTTGGCAGGAAGGTTCCTTCTGGAGCCTCTCTCCTTGGCTTGCAGATGGTCACCCTCTTGCGGTGCCTTCCTGTGCATACCATATAGAAGTTCAACCCCCGCCAGGTGAGTATCATTCCCCCACAGGTATGCATGAGGAAATATTCTCCTTAACCATATTCAATTATTTTCAAATATATGCTCTGAATAGTTTCAATGTCACACTTGTCTTTGGAGTAGCCAGTATCTCCTTTCTTTCTTTCTTTAAAAAAAAATATATTTTACTAGGGGCCCGGTGCACGAAATTCATGCACTGGGGGGAGGGTGCGGGTCCCTCAGCCCAGCCTGCCCCCTCTCACAGTCTGAAACCCCTCAGTGGATGTCCTATGATGGCCCCAGTCTGCCAGGCGCCTTGTGTGTGTGTGTGTGTGTGTGTGTGTGTGTGTGTCGCCACTGTGGACCTGCCTCCAGCCGCATCTGATGCTTGGAGCAGTCCTTCTGTATGTGTCTACCTGCTGGGGGCCTGCCCCCAGGCACACCGTCGAGGCTTGGAGCAGGCACCCCCTCTATGTTGATCTCTCAGACTCTTGCCCTCCCCTGCATGTTGTTCTCTTTTTTGAGCTGTGGCCAGGGCTGGGTGCTGCCTGCCTCCCAAGCTTGCCTACTGTCCATCTTCCTCCAGCCACCAGAAAGCAGGGAAATCCCCGCCTCATGGTCAGGCCAGCCTTTTCCTGCTCCCTGATCCCCGGAAGGGACCTGGGGAGCCGCCAAGCAGGCCCCCAGCCCCCAAGAGCTTGCTTTTCCATTCCCCAGCGCCCCCAAAAGGGCCTGGGGAGCCGCCAAGCAGGCTGCCAACTTTTTCCCACTCACTGGTCCCCTGCTGCCTTCCTTTCCCACTCCCCAGTGCCGCCAAGGGGTCTGGGGAGCCACCAAGCAGGACCCCGGCCCCTTCAACCTTGCTTTCCTGCTCCCCGGTGCCCCGCAAAGGCCTGGGCAGCCGCCAAGCAGGCCAAGACGCCCCCGCTGCCTCTTTCCCACTCACCAGTACCCTGCTGCCTTGCTTTCCCACT
>PVJC01053035.1:0-10956 GCA_004026665.1 Murina feae
CACCAAGCAGGCCGCCGACCCCCTGCCACCTCTTTCCCACTCCGTGGCCCGCCACCTTGCTTTCCCACTTCCTGGTGCCCTGCAAGGGGCCTGGGAAGCCCACCAAGCAGGCCACTGACCCCTGCCACCTCTTACCCACTCCCTGATGCCCTGCAAAGGGCCTGGGAAGCCCACCAAGCAGGCCGCCGACCGCCTGCTGCCTCTTACCCGCTTCCCGGTGCCCTCCAACCCTGCCACCTCTTTCCCACTCACGGGTCCTGGGTCCTGCGCTGTCCCGCCCTGCAGCCGCTCTGTGCACTCGGGAGGTCCCTCAGCCTGGCCTGTGCCCTCTCACAGTCTGGGACCCCTCAGGGGATGTCCACTTGCTGGCGTGCCTGACCAGGCTGGGTGAGGGCTGATGACTGTCTCCAGGCTGGCCAAGCCCCCCAGGAACGTCCCTCACCCCATTGGGTTGTGGCCAGCCTGGGTGAGGGTCTTTAAGGCTGCCTACAGCTCCCATTGACCCAACGTCCCAGCAAGGCTGGCTGGACGCAGGTTTCTGGGGTTTGTTTATCTTCTATAATTGATACACTGTTCCTTTAAGGCGGCCTTCTAACTAAGGAAGCCTCCTCTGCCTCACCTCACAGCGTCTATAATGAAACAATTGTTACTTTTACTGGTTAGGCCCGGGCTGCTCTTTCCTTCAGCTCCCGGGGATTCTATGATTGTTATATTGTTTCAAATATGTGTTTCGCTAGAGCCAGTTTAAGTGGAGCGGGCACAGCTTCACTTTCGCTCCTGCCGCAATGGAAACTGCCGTTTACTCATGTCTGGGAGTGGCGGCCGCCATGTTGGCTGGGCTAATTTGCATACAGCCGCTCTGATTGGCTGGTGGGCGTGGCTTACCCTGTCTCGAAGAAACAGTTAATTTTACTATTTCGCTTTTATTAGTTTAGATTAAGATAATAATAACTGGGGAGGGTTGGGGGGATTAAGAGATCAACTGAAAGACTTGCATGCATGCATATTAGCATAATCAATGGACACAAGAAATTGGGGGGTAGGGGAGGAAGGGGGAAGGGCAAGGGAAAAAATGGAGACCTATCTATCACTTGTTGTAATACTTTAAGCAATAATAAAAAAAGATAATAATAACTTTTGAAAAGGCAGCATTAACCCACCAAGATGGTTGTCAGGTGATTATTAGCATAGACTCTGCATAACATACCTCAACTGACCCAGTTTTCCCAAGGCACTGGTATTCCCCCAAGGTTACTGGCATTTGTGGTACGAATGCCCCACATTTGTGCCAAGATATAGAGCATAAGTTTAAAATCCTTTTTCCTATCATCCCTGTCCTCTATGTCATACAGCCTACAGCCCCTCCCAACTTCCCTACTGGACTATATTCCCACCCCAGACACAAGTGCCAGATCATGGCAATTCTCAGTCTCCCTTAGGGTCTGCTCAAATTTTGTTGTTCAGATACTATGGTTCATATTGTGTTTGTTTAAAACTTAATTTTTTACAAAGCTTTTAGTTGGCAGAGAAAAATAAAGATGGCAGTACAGAGATAGTCTAGTAAGCCCCTGCTCTCTCACATGTATAATGCCCCCCATTATCAATGTCCCCAACTAGAGTGGTACGTTTTTAACAACAGATGTGCCTACACAGATACAGCATCATCAACTTGGGGTAAATACTTATAGAGTTGCTGAAACATATGTTAAAATTATGCTGATTATTATAAGAAACTGCCCAAACAACTTCCCACGGGGCTGCACTGTTGCACTTTCCCACAGGTAATGAATGCAAGTTCCTGCTATTCCACATCCTTGACAGCATTTGGTGTTGTCACTGTACCAGATATTGGCCATTGTCATAAGGGTTTATTCACTGCATGTGACATTATTAAGAGACAGCTCAAATCTTCAGATGGCTGTTGTCAAGTGTGGAAAAGGCACAAGCAGGCCTTTTGAGAGTTTTACCCAAAGCATCTTGAGCCTGCATAACCACGTGAGACAATTCCTTATTACTCTATGTTTACATGGTTGGGTTCAGTTTCTCAAAGAAGTGAGACTCATCCACCCTCCCTGACACTCTTATCCTCCTGATCAGGATTTGCCTTTTGTGCAAGAGAAGGGGAAGGCATTACTGGATTCCGGAAGGCCCAGGCGGGTGGAGAAAAGGGGAAAAGCTCTCCCTCTGAGGGAGTTTTTCAATCAAACTCAGGTACTCCCATCTTCACTCTATTACTCTTCTCTCAGTGGCATTCATCATGTAACTGCTCCACATGAATGGCTCCCAAGTCCTAGTTGCTCCCCTCCCCTCCTGCCAGCCCATGGCAGTATACTCATGGCAGGTGCCCAATATCCAAACAAGCTCCCCACTTCCACTTTCTTCATGAAAAGTATGACCTGGAGGACTCTAGGAGAAAAGCAGCCAAGGAAGCACATTCATCTGGTATATTTAAAAATTTAGCTGACTAGTGGGTGCAGAGGGGAGTGGGAAACCCATAGGAGGGACCAATAAACCCATAGGAAATCTGCTGTCATCATTCAGAGGGATGGTAATTTTACAGGGACTAGTGGGACAGCTCAGTCCTTGTACTGGAAATGGAGGTAGATTGGAAGAACTGGAATCTGTGGAGGGAAAGAGAACAGGAAGAGAGGTCCCACCACCAGGTTTCCGACTTCAGTTGGTAGGGTTGGGTCAGAGTGCAGGTGCATAAGTCAAGTGAACCTTTTCTGAAATAAATAAAAGGCCAGGAAGGGTTGTCCTGGAATGGGCAAGGTGCTTGGTCTACAGTATAGCACCACTGCAGAGGGCAGGAGGAAGGTGCCCGCCTCACCAACTGGAGCCAGAGCACAACAGAGGCCTGTCTTATGACATCTGGTGTTCTATGACAGGGCTGACTGCAAGTCTTTGCTGAACAGCAAGGTCATTTCAAACAAGGGCTCCCCCATGTATGCAAGATGCCACAGCCTCACACTGAGTGCAAGAGAGGGATAGCAGAGCTTGGACAAGGCAGTGTCTACTCCAAAGGAGTTTGTGTCCTGGGTGTCAATTGGAAAACATTCCAGAAATATGGTATCTAGCTATGATGACCCTCTGGTTGTGGAATCTGTGGCCTGGGACACCAAACACCTGCAGATCCTAACTCTGGAGCTATAAATTAATGGTTTATGGAAGGAGGTAAGGACATTCCCCTAAGGGGGCCAGGATGCTTTAAAGTTGAGATATTTTCTGGAGAATCGCAACACAGAGTCTTCAAAATCCAAATTAATGTCAGTTGATAGCTCACCATGGACCACGTGCTATGCCCAGCAGGACACAGGGATCATCTGCTCAAAGCCTCCCTGTGCCCTCTTGAGCTGCTATCTGTCACTACCCGTTAATCAAAGTCAGTGTGTTCATTGGGTGGTTCAGATGTTAGAGTCAGCATATGAAAGATGTGAGTTATTCATGGCAGCTGAGAGTGCATCCTAACCTGCTTTGCACCTTTGCTGTGGCCCACACTGTGTTTCTGTCCCAAGCTTCCCCTTTCAATGTTGACACGATTTTCTGGGCAGCTTTTGAACCTGTGCCTCTGAACGGCACTGTCTATGTCATGGAGGCAGAGCCTTTCTGTGTCCATCAATGGCTCAAAGCCATTGTAGATCCTTGGAGGCCTTGCTCACCAGCACACCCTCAATTCCTACAGGCTTGTTTACACTTCCCCCTCAGGTAGTCTGCACATCACATATGCTTCTCCACCAGACTCCCTCTGACTTGTTCCTCGTGCTCTCACCATGAAAGCTGGTTTCTTTTTGGTGCAATTACAATTCAGCCCGCATGCATTTAATGCCTTCTAGATGAAAAGAATCTCCATGTGTTTCCCTCATAATATTTTTAAAGGGTTTTTCTTATTAAAAAGTAGATAGGCCACAGGGACAAACTATATTGGAACAGACAGAAGGAGCCACCAGAATGTCCTTAAACTCTGATGATTGGCTCCATCTTAGGACCTAGATAACCTCCTTGTAATTTCCCATTTATATGTGTAACTAGCTGTACCCGGTCATGAGTTGCTGTGGCCCAGTCTGGTTAAATGGAAAAGAAAGAAAAGAGAAAGCACACGTTTCTAATATGTCTAATGTTTAATTGCACAATGCTTGTGGGTATACAATGCGCTCTCCTGGGCGGCTGCTCCACCGCCCCCGCTCCCACCAGGCTGGTCTGGCCTCGCACATGTGAGCCTCTGCAGCCTGGGCTCCCCAGCAGTGGCCTGCACCCTGCTCCCCAACAGGGGCCCGTGCCTCACACCTCATGTCCCACAACCCATGCCCGAAGCGGCCCGGCCGCTCCTGACTCCCGCCGTCAAGGGCCCTCACCAAGCTGCCCAAAAGCTGGAGGAAAAAGGAGCCCAGGAAGCTCCCCCATCCTCACCTGCCACACTCCCCATGAGCCCTCAGCTGCCTGCGTGGGGGGACCACGACAGCTGCCTGCACCCTGAGCTCAGCCCAGCCCCGGCACTATTCATTTGCTTACACAACAGTGTCAGTGGACTTGTATGTGACTGTCTAGTTTTGAATGTTAGACTGAATAATATTGTTAAGTTTGTAGCATATGTTGCTTTTACGTCCGACAGAATGCACTGTTTTTTTTAAAAAAGCATGTTTTTACCTGTCACACATGTGACATCTATATAATGTAGTTATATAAAAACACGCACATATTCGAATGCAACGTTGTGTCAAAATTTCAAAGCAATTAGTGAAGAACTTTCAGAGATTTGAGATTTTCAAGAAACAAACATTTACATCTTTAGTTATATAGATTAACTACTCTATTTCATGATATGGATCTAAAACTCCACGTTTAACTGTTTCCATAAAACCATCAAACATACACAACATTAGAGAAAACTATAAAAACTCCAGTTTTCCTATCACTCAGGAGTATTGATATGGTGCCTTATGTGCTCCATTCATTCTTTTTTTATTTTGCTTCCTCCTTTTCTTTTTTCCCTTCCTTGCTTACCCATTCCATTCCTTCCTTTCTCACTTTGTCTCTTCCTCCTTTACTTCCTTACTTCCTTCATTTTTTAATTTTCTTGCTGAAGCTTTTTGAACCAAATCTCACATACCAAGTCAGCTCACTCCTACATATGTGAGGGTGAAAACTCTGAAAACATAAGGACTTTAAAACATAATTTTTATCATCCAGACAAACCAACAATCCAGTGTATCTTCTAATATTCCTTTCATAGTCAAATGGCTGCAATTCTCCCACATATTTCTTTGTTTGCAATGGAACCAAATTAGGTTATACATTGCATTTGCAATATCTCTTAATTCTCTCTGTCAGTCCTTAATGGGTAGAAGCATATATGAATCATAAATGCAGATGTATTTCCCACAAGGGTGTTAGTTTTCAATCTGAAACTGCTATACATATATACTGGAGGTGGCCAATGATTTATAAGGATTGTGGCTATCGGGAGCCAGAATTCCCACTTGATAAACAGTTACAGATAATCCAAGGGAGCAGACCAGAGGTCCCTTGTGGCAATAATGGGTTAGAGCTGGAGACATCAGTATGAATTTGTGTTCAGCTTAACACAGATACCTATGGTGACATACATATTTATATATATACTAGAGGCCCAGTGCACAAAAATTTGTGCACTCGGGGGGAGGGGAGTCCCTCAGCCCAACCTGTGCCCTCTCACAGTTGGAGAACCCTTGGGGGATGTCCACCTGCTGGCTTAGGCCCGCTCCCCAGGTGATCTGGCCTAAGCTGGCAGTCAGACATCCCTCTGGCAGCCCGTGAGCTCTCGGGGGATATCCACTTGCCAGCAGGGAGCAGGCCTAAGCTGCAGTTGGACATCCTTAGTGCTGCTAAAGAGGCAGGAGAGGCTCCCACCACCACCACTGTACTGGCAGCCATCAGCCTGGCTTGTGGCTGAGCGGAACTCCCCCTGTGGGAGTGCACTGATGACCAGGGGGCAGCTCCTGCATTGAGCGTCTGCCCCCTGGTGGTCAGTGTGTGTCACAGTGACCAGTCATTCCCAGTAGTTCTGTTGTTAGGGTCAATTTGCATATTACCCTTTTATTATATAGGATAGAATCCTGGTGTATGGGTGGGGGTGGCTGGTTTGCCCTTAAGGATGTCCCAGATCAGAGTGGGAGTCCTGCTGGGGTTCTTGGCCAACCTGGGTGAGGGGCTGAGGGACGTTTTCAGACTGTCCACACCCCTTTCAGGGTAGGGGTCCCTGCTGGGATGCCTGGCCATCCTGAGTGAGGGGCTGATGGCTGTTTGCAGGCTGGCCAATCCCCCCAGCAGGTACCCTCACCCCATGAGGGTGGGGACATCCTGGGTGAGGGGCTGATGGATCTTTGCAGGCTGGCCAAGGCCCCCAGTCACCCAAGCTCCCAGTGAGGCTGGCTGGAAGCAGGTATCTGGGGTTTATTTATCTTCTATAATTGAAACTTTGTTGCCTTGAGCGGAGGCCACAGCCTGCCTAGGCAGGCAGCTTCCTCCATCCCCAGGGCAAGGAAGCCTCCTGTTTTCTCCAGCTCCATACTTTCTATAACTGAAACTTTGTTGCCTTGGGTAGAGGCCACAGCTGGTCTAGGCAGGCAGCTTTCTCCATCGCCGGGACAACGAAGCCTCCTGTTTGCTCTAGCTCTGTGGCTGCCAGCAGCCATCTTGGTTGGGTTAATTTGCATATAGTCATGGCTTGGGATGTAGCTAAGTGATTCAATTGGCATATTACTCTTTTATTAAATTAGATATTTGTATGCACAGGCTAATATACAGTTATGTTTACTTTCACTCTCAACTGAGACAGCTAGAACAAAAACGCTCCAGGAGTCATGAGCCCACCAATTGCCCACATCTAGCTTTCTAATATCATTCTGTAATAGAAGGAAGCAGAAATCCATGGAGAGATGGCTTATGCTATGACTAGATCAGGGAACAGATGAGACAGTCTACAACATCTTGCAGTGGCAGAAAGTGAGGTGGTGCTAAAAAAAATACAATACTGGAAGTAGGTCAAGTTGACATAAGAACTAATAGAAAGAAATTCAAATGACAAAAATGGAAAAAGTTGAACAAAAAACTAAAGTAGTATTGATTGTCATACAAAGCAAAAAGCAAATATAGTGCTAAGAAAAATCAAGGTTTCAATAAATCCATAAATGGCTAAGAGTAGACAAATTCCCCATGGAGTAGCTGGACTCTAAATCAATCATGTAGATACCCACTCTCCAATGAAGTGGACTATAACCCGACTCTATAAGGGTCTCTTGTGTCTAGTGACTTCCTTCTAAAAGGGAGGAACAATAGTAAGAGTATAGAGGAGATACCTGATGAAAACTATCTCAAGTTGGGCAAACTACAGACAAGGAGAAAATATTTTAAGTCCCAGATCTCATGAGAAACTCATGTCCCAAAAAGATAATTTTAACTACCTGTTGGAAATAAACCAATACAAATATATAACTGATTTAAGGACACTTCACCAAACAGGATATATACTATAGATCACACACTGAAGAAAATAAAAAGCACACATAAGCATGCCCAGCATCGTTTTTCATTAAGAAAATGCAAATGTAAACTACAGAAAATATTCAACTGCAAACCTATCAGAATGGCTGGAATCTTCAATCCTGAAAGTGCCAAATTTGCAAGAGGATGAGAAACTCTTCTCTAATATGGGAAAAAATGTTACAGCCACATTAGAAGAAGGTTTGGCAGATTCCTATAAAGTTAAACATAGACTTGCCATTAGATTCAGAAACCCAAATCGTCAATTTTATCAAGTGAATTTGGGGTCCATAAAAAACACCAAAATGATGCATGATTAGAGCAGTTTGATTCATCATTGCCAACCAAGTCTTTCTTGAAGGCGAATTCAGTAATAAACTCTGCTACAGCCACAAACTGAAACTTGGATTCAAAACTGAAGCCACCCTCAAATGTTCCAGAAAAAAGAAAGATTCAAAGGGCAGTCCTATTAAATGAGCAGGGAGAACTCAACAGACTCTTATGCTGACTTTTCCAAAGTATACAATAAGATGGGCAATTGTACAACTTATCTTCCCAGGCTACCGTTCTCTTATTCAAAATCCTGAGGAATTCCCACAAACAGAACTTTTAGAACAAGCTCATTCACATAGCATAATATAGCCTGTAAAGATTAGTGGCATATTCAGCCCAGCAGTGCATTAAGTGAACAAGCAGCCTATCAGCCTATATCCCAGAAAGAAAAATAGGACTTAATGTTATAAAAAATTCTATTGCAACTCCATGCACACAAAGTAGAAAAAAAATTTGCACATCAATGGCTACAAAGACAGATCCTTGAAAAAAAAAACACTTTAATATGAGTTCAGAAAAAAAACTTTGAACAAACTCAGCCAAAGGGGAATTTCCATATCCTAACATTGAGAGCAACCTATTCAAGTGTGAACCATTAAAAGCATTTCCATTAGAAGTAGGGACAAGTCAGAGATGGAGGCTGTGGGTATAAAAGTAAATATGAGGATTGAATATGGAAGAGTATCTGTTGATAATATGACCATCAACATAGAAAATTCAAAAATGGAGATCTGGATTACTCAAATACATAATAAACTGTATGGAAGATCACCAAAGCAATAACTAATTATAACATGTAATACAAAAATCTCCTTGACCACAGCTATAAAAATCAAACCTTAACCAGGAAGTATCCAAAATTAACAAGAGTCAACTAAAAATAATTCTGAGCTATTCAAGTTAAGAAAAAAAAATAATCACCAACAAATGGAGCAGTTTCCATATTCATTCATGGGAAACACAATATTGCAAATATGTCAATTGTGCTTAAAATTTTTACAGATTTAGTCCTATACAGGTTGTTACCCAAATAACAATTAAGCTTAGACTGTTGACTTCTGCTCCCTAAATAAAAGGAGGGAAAATATTGAAGCAAGAGGTTGGAGGGCAAGGGCTGGGGGAGGATTTAATAATAAAATCTAAACAACTTAATATGAGCAAGCCCCTTGGGGAGAAAAGACCGGTGAGCTGGCATTTGTGGTTGAGGTGTTTGTGTGGCAGAGCTTGGAAATGGTTGAGGACTGGTATTTTAAAAATTATTGTTTCAATGGAATACAAAGAATAGAGTAGGATTAGAAAAGCAAGTATCAGAGTAAATCATGCATAGTAAGATAAGATAAGGTAAGCTTTCACAAAGTAACTTGTCTAGTATAAGGAAATACATTGGACATAGACATGCATATATATAAATATATATATATTATATAATAGTATAGGCACGTATCCTATCTAATAAAAGAGTAATATGCAAATTAACCATCACTCCAAGACAAAAGTGGCAGTGCCCATAGCGGTGGGACAGGATGCTGGCAGTATCACCCTGGCAACGTGAGCCCAGCAGGCATTGCCTCAACAACCAGTGAGCAGGTCTCGCTGCCCTGGAGCAGGCCAGCACCGCCAGCAGGAAGCCCCCAGTAGGGCCTGCTCGCAGGTCACTGTGGTGATTGGGGAGGGGGGGCAAGATCGGCGAAGCAGGCAAGACCAGCTGGCCTCAGGCAGCCCACGCAGGCAAGACCAACACGGCCGCATCACTAGGGCGAGATCAGGGAAGCAGGCAAAGCTGGCCCAGCCACGTCACTGGGGCAAGATCGGGGGAAGCATACAAGGTTGGCTTGGACACGTTGTCTGGGTGAGATCAGGGAAGCAGGCAAGGCTGAGATCTGGGAGCAGGCAAGTGTGGCCGGCAGGCATCACCCAGCCCTAGCCACAGCTCAAGGGAGAGAACAATATGCAGGCGAGGCCAGGAGCCTAAGAGATCAACACAGAGGGGTGCCTGCTCCAAGTCTCTATGGTGTGCTTGGGGGCAGGCCCCCAGCAGACAGACACACACACACACAGGGCGACTGCTCTGACCCTCAGATGTGGCTGGGGACAGGCCCCCAGCAGTGACACATACACTCACTCACACACACACACACATACATGGGGTGCCTGCTCCCAGCCTCAGATGTAGCTGTGTGTGTGTCCCAGAGGAGACACACACACACAAAAGGCACCTGCTCTGAGCCTCCAAGTGCAGCTGGGGGCAGGCCCCCAGACCACACACACACAAACACACACACACACACACACACACACACACACAGGATGCCTGCCAGACGAGCCATCAGTAGGACATCCACTGAGGGGTCTCAGACTGTGAGAGGGGGAAGACTGGGCTGAGGGACCCTCACCCTCTCCCCATGCATGAATTTCGTGCACCAGGCCTCTAGTAGATATATAAACATACCTGATCAGTATTTAGGCTAAATGTGCACACATACACTATATATGCAGATTTATACGTACATATACATATATGTAAAAATGTCTGCATAAATAAAATGTATACAAACTAGATAGAGTTGCAAAATGTATTAAGTACTATGAATGAGAATCAAAAAGGAAAAAGTCTGCAGCAACAAGCAAAGGTAGACAGATAATCCTGAAACCGCAGGCCCCCTCCAAATCCCTGTTACAGCTCAGCGACTTTAATGAAAGGAAACATGTAGAACACAATGTTTCCAACACGCCTGCCTGTCTGGTGAAGAGACACCATGGGACGTGGGGGACCGGGAGGCAGTTAGGGTCTGATGGTCCCCGGGGACCTTGGCTCTGCAGCGCCCCCTCTAGGAACTGTGATGTGACCACAGTGACTACCCCAGGGTTGTGGGGACCCTCCAAGTAAGGACTGAGGGCTGGACCCTCCCCACAGGGAGGGCCCGCCCCGGGACCCAGCCCTGGTGCTCCTGTCAGATGGGGGGAGCCTCAGGCAGGGCTGTCAGGCTGCCCACGCCCGCCCCACCTCCTGGAGGGCCCTGGGGAGGCCGACACTTGGCCTGAGGGGCACTGACCCTGGTCAGCACGGGGAAGGGTCCCAGGCCATCCGGCCCAGGTGGGGACCAG
>PVJC01053036.1:0-10954 GCA_004026665.1 Murina feae
TTTTTTAAAAAGGCTAAGATAAAACACTGAATACTGCAAGAATTATCTAAACATTTAGAAATGGAGAGCATCCGGGTTCCTAAGTTAAAATTTTAATTATATTTCAGAAATAATATGGAATTTTCTGATTGTTTTATATTTTCCCTTGTCAAAAGATTAATCCTATAATTGTTGCAATAAAAATGTTTATGGGTTTTATGTTCCTCACATGGGGAATACATTCAATACCCCGTAGAAATTGAGAAACTGACTTTACAGGTGAAATACTTAATGCTCTTTCTTTAAAACAGGAACATATTTCTCTATGTAATTTCCCATGCTCTGGGAAGATAAAACAAACTGATGTTATTTTAAAATCAAAACTTCAAATTTTCATCAGAATTTAATGGCTGATATAACATTCTAAATTGTCAGATACTGTTAAAAGCCAATATTATATACACAGTTATATACCCAATGGATGCAAGTTGCACATTCCAAAAAACACCATGATATACATAATATACAATATGGAGACTGAATATAATAGAAAGCTACAGTAACTCAACACTGGAAACATGTTGGGGGGGAAATCATCAAGGTATTTTTAACCAGAAATATTGTTCCTTAAAATGGAGAAAACACCTTTGAATTCATGTTTTCAGGTGCACATGAGCTAAGAATCCTATACCCTAAATTTCTATTCCCATTGAAAATCTAACCTCAAAGTTCATTAAAAAGTCTCCAAAAGAAATGACTTCTACAAGAAGATGTCTACCCCGGGGATCAAAAAAAGACTACATCAGATATATATATATCTTCCTCCTACCACATCACACATCAAGATATAAATTAGGGTTCTCCAGAGAAACAGAATCATAAATATATCTAAACTAATAAAAGTGTAATATTAAAATTAACCATTTCTTCAGGACACCTAAGCCACGCCCACCAGCCAATCAGAGTGACTGTATGCAAATTAGCCTAGCCAAGATGGCAGAGGCCGCAACCCCGGAGAAGCTGCACGCCGGGGCTCCCTCCCTGGGAAGGCATCAGGCGCCCTGGGCCTGCCAATGCCTTCCCAGGCGGAAGCCTGGGGGCGGGACAAGCAGGTCAGGCCCCGAGCCTCCATCCTGGGAAGGCATTGGGTGCCCTGGGCCGGCCAATGCCTTCCCAGGCAGAAGCCCATGTATGCCCTGGCCACCCTATCGCTTCCCAGGTGGAAGGCTCGAGGGTCAATGGGAGCTGTGGCCAGCCTGAAAACTGCTCTCAGCCCCTCACCCAGGCTTGCCACACCCCCATGGGGTAAGGGTCCCCAGTGGGGAGCTTGGCCAGCCTGCAAACAGACATCGGCCCCTCATCCAGGCTGGCCAGACACACCAGCAGGTGGACATCCCCAGAGGGGCCCCAGACTGCAAGAGGGCACAAGGCCGGGCTTAGGGACCACCCTCCCCCAGGGCACCTCCCCCCGGTGCCCAGTATAGTATATATATATAATTTTACTGGGGGGCCTGGTGCACGAAAATCATGCACTGAGGGGGTGGGCGGTTCCTCAGCCCAGCCTTCTCCCTCTCACATATTGGGAGTTCTCAGGGGGTGTCCTACTGATTGCTTAGGCCCGCTCCCTGATCCCCTTGGGGAGCAGGCCCAAGCCGCAGTCTGGCCTCCCTTTGTGGGAGGCGACCAGGCTAATCAGGGGAAGCCACAAGCTCCATAACCCCCCTGTTGCAGCTACTGCCAGTCACCACAGCCATCATGGTGTTTTCATCAACTCGAAATCCAGTCCCTTCACCACAAAGAAATGACAATTTTCTTTAGGCATTTTCAAAATGTGTCTTTCATAGGATATGACATTTCTTTCTTTTTTATCTTCGCCTGAGAATATGTTCCCATTGATTTTTAGAAAATGTGGAAGAGAAGAGAAAAACAGAGAGAAACATCAAAGTGAGAGGGACACTTTGATTGGTTGCCTCCTGCATACGCCTGACCTGGACCCTGGCCAGGGAGGAGCCTGCAACCTAGGTACATGCTCTTGGTCAGAACTGATCTCAGACCCTACAGTCAGCAGGCTAAGGCATTATGCACTGAGCCAAACCAGCTAGGGCAGGATATGACATTTCTTAGCCTTCCAGCATTGGACCTTCATTTTTTCTCTCCAGAAGTGTGGTGGAAAAACCCTAGATCACCTTTAGGGATTCTTATTACTCAAGTTACTAAGAATATTACCAGTGGCATCCAGGGAGCTTAGCCAATGAGCAGTAAGAAAAGGTGTTTCCTCTGTAGATCACTCCCATCACTGGCTCCACCCCTGCCCCTCCAATCCCAGCTCCACCCCTGCCCAGGCCTGTAAGCTCTGGCCGAGGCTGCAAACCTGGGCAGAAGACCCCCAAGCCCCTCTGATTGCCAGCTTCACAGAGCCCAGGCCTCTGCCATCACTGACTCTGATCCTGCCCCCTGCCATTGCAGGCTCTGCCCTTGCCCCACTGGCAGCCTCTGGCCAAGGCTGCAGGCTTGGGCAGGGGACCCTCACATCCCTGCTTTGCCGGCTCCACTGGTGCCCAGACCCCTGTGATCACAGGCTCTGTCCCTACCCCTCTGATTGCTGGCTCTGTGGAGCCAAGGGCCCTGCGATCTCTGGCCTTGCCCCTGCCCAGGCCTGAGGACTCTGGCCCAGGCCTTATTCCTGGGTAGGGTACCTTCATACCCCTCCAATCACCGGCTCTGCCCCTGCACCCTCCAATTATCGGCTCCGCCCTTACCCAGGCCTGATGCCTCTGGCAAAGGCCTCTGGCCTGGGAAGGGGACCCCCAGCCCCCTCTGATCATCTGTTCTGCCTCTTGGGCCCCCCACCTGCCTGGCTAACAGGCCTGCCCACTTCAGTGGCAGGGCTGAGCCAGATTGGGCGCCTCCACTTTGTGGCTATGGGGGAAGCAAGCTTGTTGCCATGGGGGTGGCCATCTTTGTCACAGAGTAATACCTAATTTGCATATTACTCTTTTATTATAGGATGAGAGAGAGGTTTTAAGGAATTGGCTCACATGATTATGGAGGCTGAGAAGTCCCATGATCTGCAAGCTGAAAACCCAGAAAAGTTGTATAATTCAGCCTGAGTCTGAAAGCCTGGGAACCTGCCTAGCCAATGTGGTAAATCTTGGTATAAGAGCAGAAGATAATGAATGAAATGTCCCAACTCATGTGATGGAACAGAAAAAAGGACAAAATTCCTCCTTTCTCTGCCTTTTTTTCAATTAAGGCGCTCAATGAATTGGGTAAGTTCCACCCACATTGAGGAGGGCAATCTATTAAGTCTACTACTAATTTAATTGTTAATCTCATCTAAAAAATACTTCTATAGATATGCCTAGAAATAATGTTTAATCTGGGCATCCTGTAGCCAATCAAGTTGATACAAATTACCATCACAGGATGGACAATTTTATTGCTGTCCAGAGGACCATTTTATTAGTCATATTCTCCATAATGACTTATTGGTCAACAATGGATTACATATGTGACAGTGGTTCATAAGATTGTAATAGAGTTTAATTTCCTGTAAGAAATGGAAGGATATGTGGGTAATGAAGTTTTGGGGTGTGTTTTTTTTTTTCTCTAACAGGAGCAGTATCTGTGGGGCTTAGTAATAGGTTGACTCTCACTCACAGGACTTCATTTGAACATACAGATTTCACCCCAATCAATCAGCTACTGACCTGTTCCTCCTGCACTGCTTTTTCAGAGGTGATACAGCCCTCCCAGATCTACCTTGATGGTCTTCAAATCATATTGCTGTAAATTCTTTGTTGAGGACCTAAGATCCTGCACAACAAGCATGTCAAACTTGTGGCCGGTGGGCTGCATGCCTCGTTTAAACACAGGTCAACCTCAGAAGCTACCTTAGCAAGGTCTTATGTGCCATTGCCACCTTAATAAGAGCTTTCTATAATAGTGTGGAGCAGTCTGTTCCTGTACTTTAGAAATATTTGCAGGTTGCAGTATGTATAGATAGGTTTTATTTCTTCAAACAGTTCAATGCCAGAGAGAGCCCTTTGTGCCAGATGGGGTTAATGGAACCAAAACCAAATTTCCTAAGTCAAAGAATGAGTCCTCAGTTCTACACCCTCCCTGTGTAAAACACCCTCTTTTTTTATGAATACCACAAAGTTCCTTAATCTGACCAATGTTCAAAGTTGCAGTAGCCAAAATCACATTGCCATTATGATCCCCTATATTCTTTTATCTCTCCATCTTGATTTGTTATTACTTCTGATCCTCAGGCCACCTTCACTCCCTCCCCTCAATCACTATTATGGTCACTTGTGCCTTACCCAGCCAGTTTCTCCTTAATGTTTTAAATCAGTCCAGAGGACATTCTTGTTCATACAGCAGCACTGAAAGCTTCAATGTTCTATTTCTGACCCTGTCAAAAGGAAGCAGGGACACGGCTGTGGGGCAGCATTTATAAAGCCTACAGTAGTGTACAGTGATGTCCTAGGTCTTTACATTCACTCCCCACTGACTCACCCACAGCAACTTCCAGGCCTGCAAGTTCCATTTATGGTAAGTGCCCTCTACAGGTATATCACCTTTCATTTTTATACTGTATTTTTACGTTTAATGTAAAAATGTTTAAACATATTTTCTATGTTTAGATATACAAGTACTTACCATTGTATTAGAATTGCCTACAGTATCCAATAGAGTAACATCCTGTGCAGGTTTATAGCCTAGGAGCAATAGGCTATACCATATATATAGCCTAGGTTTGTGTGTATATTTTATGATGTGCGCATGACAAAATTGCCTAATGATGCATTTCTCACAATGCATCCCAGTTGTTAAGTGACATATGACTGGATTTGTATGCAACACTTGTTTTTTTATACTTGCAACTAGAGGCCGGTGCACAAAAATTTGTGCACTCAGGGTGGAGGGAGTCCCTCAGCCCGGCCTGTGCCCTCTCACAGTCTGGGACCCCTCAGTGGATGTCCTATGATGGCCCCAGTCTGCCAGGCGCCTTCTGTGTGTGTGTGTGTGTGTGTGTGTGGCCACTAGGGACCTACCCACAGCCGCATCTGAGGCTCGGAGCAGTCCTCCTGTGTGTGTCTACCTGCTGGGGACCTGCCCCCAGGCACACCATCAAGGTTTGGAGCAGGCACCCCCTCTATGTTGATCTCACAGACTCTTGCCCTCCCCTGCATGTTGTTCTCTTTTTTGAGCTGTGTCCAGGGCTGGGTGCTGCCTGACTCCCAAGCTTGCCTACTGCCCATCTTCCTCCAGCCACCAGAAAGCACGGAAAACTCCGCCTTGTGGTCAGGCCAGCCTTTTCCTGCTCCCTGATCCCCAGAAGGGACCTGGGAAGCTGCCAACTCTTTCCCACTCACCTGTCCCCTGCTGCCTTCCTTTCCCACTTCCCGGTGCCGCCAAGGGGTCTAGGGAGCTGCCAAGCAGGACCCTGGCCCCTGCAGCATTGCTTTCCCGCTCTCCGGTGCCCTGCAAAGGGCCTGGGCAGCCACCAAGCAGGCTGAGACACCACCACCCCCCCGCCGCCTCTTTCCCGCTCCCCGTCCCACCACCTTGCTTTCCCACTTCCTGGTGCCCTGCAAGGGGCCTGGGAAGCCCACCAAGCAGGCCACTGACCCCCTGTCACCTCTTTCCCGCTCCCCGATGCCCCTCCAAGGGCCTACACTGCTGCCAAGCAGGCCACCAACCCCCTGCCACCTTTCCCGCTCCCCGATGCCCCGCAAAGGGCCTGGACAGCTGCCAATCAAGCCACCAACCCCCTGACACCTCCTACCCACTCCCCGATGCTCTGCAAAGGGCCTGGGAAGCCCACCAAGCAGGCCGCCGACCCCCTGCCACCTCTTTTCCGCTCCCTGATGCCCCGCAAAGGGCCTGGACAGCTGCCAAGCAGGCCACCGACCCCCTGCCACCTCCTACTTGCTCCCCAATGCTCTGCAAAGGGCCTGGGAAGCCCACCAAGCACGCTGCCGACACCCTGCTGCCTCTTACCCGCTTCCTGGTGCCCTCCAACCCTGCCGCCTCTTTCCCACTTACGGGTCCTGGGTCCTACGCTGTCCCGCCCTGCAGCCGCTCTGTGCACTCGGGAGGTCCTTCAGCCCGGCCTGTGCCCTCTCACAGTCTGGGACCCCTCGGGGGATGTCCACCTGCTGGCGTGCCTGACCAGCCTGGGTGACGGGCTTTAAGGCTGCCCACAGCTCTCATTGACCCAACGTCCCAGCAAGGCTGGCTGGACACAGGTTGCTGGGGTTTCTCTCCTATAATTGATGCTGTTCCTTTAAGGCCTGGGGTTATCTTCTATAATTGATACACTGTTCCTTTAAGGCGGCCTTCTAACTAATGAAGCCTCCTCTGCTTCACCTCGCCGCTTCTAAAATGAAGCAATTGTTACTTTTACTGGTGAGGCCCGGGCTGCTCTTTCCTTCAGCTCCCGAGGATTCTATGATTGTTACATTGTTTCAAAGGTGTGTTTCGCTAGAGGCAGCTTAATCGGAGCTGAGTTGAGCGGGCGCAGCTTCATTTTCGCTCCTGCCGCAATGGAAACAGCCGTTTACTCAGGTCCGTGAGTGGTGGCCGCCATGTTGGCTGGGCTAATTTGCATATAGCCGCTCTGATTGGCTGGTGGGCGTGGCTTACCCGTCTCGGAGAAACGGTTAATTTTACTATTTCGCTTTTATTAGTTTAGATATTCTTTCCTTTGTGTTGGTTCAAGATACAAGACAATGTGGCCATTCAAGTCCTTTGTCTCTTTCCTTGGCTACCCTCTTCCTATAAACCCCTTAGAACTCCTTAATTTGCTTTTCTCAAATTATCATAATGCCTCCAATCTTTCCAACTTTGTACTTGTCATCCAACATATCCTTCTACTAAAGAATCCAAACTAGATATTAAACTGGTCTCTAAGCTCCCTCACATTAGCTGGTGCTCCTGTTATCCTCCAAACCTTCAAATAAACTCAGAAGTCAGAGATTATTTTTAATCTTTATTGTTGAAATTATTGCATATGTCCCTTTTTTTCCCCACTGACCTTTCCCACCCTGTCCCTGCCCCTGACCCCAGGCCTTCACCACCCTATTGTCTGTGCCCATGGGTTATGCATATGAGTTGATTTCTCCTCTCCCTTCCCCCTCAACCTCCCAGAACCCTTCCCTGCCTTCTCTTTCAGGTTTGATGCTTCTGGGTCTATTTTTGTTTATCAGTTTATGTTGTTCCTCAGATTCCACATATTCGTGAGATCATGTGATACTTACCTTTCTCTGACAGGCTTATTTCACTTAGCATAATGCTCTCCAGGTCCACCCATGCTGTTGCAAATGTTAAAAGTTCTTTCTTTTTTACAGTTGCATAGTTTTCCATTGTATAGATGTACCACGGTTTTTTGAGACAAGCTCTGGTATAATTCTTTTTTCACAAAGCTCTATGGAAATAATTTACATGATTTAACTCCATTCAGAGTACATGCCCCCTGCAATTAGTACAATTAAATTTGGATAGTATTAATAAGCAGTTCATAACTATGTATTTTTATCTTCTCAGTATGTACCCCAGCACTATTCTTATAAACTGTGATGGACCTTCTGTGCTCACCACATCAAAATGTGACTCAGTCACCCAGCTGGCACAGCTCAGTGGTTGAGTGTCAACCTATGAACCAGGAGGTCAGTTTGATTGCCAGTCAGGGCATATAACTGCGTTGCAGGCTTGATCCCCAGTGTGAGGCATGCAGGAGGCAGCTGATCAGTGATTTTCTCTCATCACTGATGATTCTTTCTCTCCCTCTCCCTTCCTCTCTGAAATCAATAGAAGTATATAAATTTTTTTAAAGTGACAAAGTCATCCAGGTTTTCAAGTATTCAAAACAAACTCCCTAACCCTAGCTGGTTTGGCTCAGTGGACAGAGCCACGGCCTGTGGACTGAAGGTCCCTGGTACTATTCTAGTCAAGGGCACATGCCTGGGTTGCCGACTCGATCCCCAGTGTGAGGCATGTAGGAGGCAGCCAATCAATGATTCTCTCCCATCACTGATGTTTCTCTCTCTCTCTTCCTCTCACTTCTTTTCTGAAATCAATTAAAACATATATTTTTTAAAAACTCCCTAGGTCTTACTTAAGAGCCCTATATGTAAATTTGACAGAATGAATCCAAAACACTGGATTTCAGACAAAGTACAGTTCCCAAAACAAACATATGACTCACAATTTATTCTTGACTATGGCCCAATAGTACATAAAACAGCTCAGGCTTCAAAGGCCAACACCAGCATAAAACTTATGTGATAATAGATTTACCACAAAGTTTTTTATCATCAACTTTTTACTGACAAGATAAGGTCTGTGTCATAATTAAAAAGTCCTGTTTACCTGAGTAATTGCTTCAGGAAAATAGAAAAAACAATTATTCAAAGAATTCATTATCTAAATATGGCCAAATCAAAACTGATCTTCAAGAATTATTATTTTGGATAGGCTTAGTACGTCTGGAAAGTTAGATAAAAAAATGAGTTCCAAAAGTTCCTTCTGTGTAATTTTTTTATTGTTTAAAGTATTACAGATAGTAGTACATGTCTCCTTCCCCTCCTTCCCCCCACCATTGACCTTCCCCTGGCCTCCCCTACCCCCCGGCACATGCCCTCACCCCCCCCCCCAGTGTCTTGTGTCCATTGGTTATGCTTATATGCATGCATATGAGTCCTTTGGTTGATCTCTCACCGCCACCCCTAACACTCCCCAGCCTTCCCACTGTACTTTGACAGTCTGTTCAAGGCTTCTCTGCCTCTTTATCTATCTTTTTGTTCATCAGGTTATAATGTTCTTTATTATCCATAAATGAGTGAAATCATGTGGTGTTTTTCTTTCACTTACTGCCTTATTTCTTTTTCAGAATGTGAAATACAAGTAGGAATAACTTGAGACTTTAATAGACATCCACAAATTCTATAACCAATAAAAGCTCAAAGTACCTCCAAATAAAAGTAAATAAAAGTAAATAAGGCCACTGAAGGTGTTAAGAACATTCCACCTCAAAATATGTCACACTGGCACGTTAACTATTTTGAGTTACAGGCACTTGGAAAAACAGCAAATATTAAAAAAGCAAAAACAAACAAAAAAGTTGCTGACTTTCCTTCTTTTTCTTAAAATAATAAAACTCCTATATGGAAGTTGTTCTTCTATCAGAAGAAAAAAAATGTAATAGAATCTAGTATTAACCCCATCTTATATAGTAAAAGCCTAATATACTAAGTATCCAGTCATCCAGTTGTCCATTCAACCAAAGTATAATATGCTATTGATATGCTAAGGCCACTCAACCACTTGCTATGACATGCACTAACTACCAGGGGCCAGACAGTTGATTGGTCAACCAGTTGCTATGATGTGCATTGACCAACAGGGTGCAGATGCTTCTTCTGATAAGGTTAGCTTGCTGCTGGGGTCTGGCTGATTGGGACTGAGCAAAATGGGCTGGACACGTCCTGGAGCCCTCTATGGGCCAGACATGCCCTGGAGCCCTCTCATGGTCCCTCCCTGGCTGGCCAACCTCCCGTATCCCTCCCTGGCTCCTATCATGCACCGGTGGAGTCCCTCAGCCTGGTCTGCACCCTCTCGCAATCCGGGACCCGGAGGCGGGGGATATCGAAGAGCTGGTTTCAGCTCAATCCCACAGGCCAAACTACAGGACTCCATTGGTGCACGAATTCATGCACCAGGCCTCTAAGTTTTATAGATAAGGATACTGAGACACAGGTATGTGCAAATATCTGAAAAGATACACAAGAAATACCAATGGCAGATGTTTTGGGGAAATGAAAGCAAGTGCCAAAATAAGAGAAAGACACCTTTCTTTATTTCACTGTTTAATTTTTTTACCATGTGAATGCATTACTGTATTTTCCGGCGTATAAGACAACTTTTTAACCCAGGAATATCTTCTCAAAAGTCGGGGGTCATCTTATATGCTGGGTGTCATCTTATGGGGGAGTGCTGAAACTTCTGAGCTGGACTGGAAAATCTGCGGTTGCCGCATATGGTGGGGGGAGCTCAAAAACAGCCACACTCCATTCACTGCAATGGAACCAGATGGAGACTGCAAATGTCTCCAGTCGGCTCCTTTTTGTGCTGCATATGGTCTCCATCCGGACTTTTTAACCTAGGAAAATCTTCTCAAAAGTTGGAGGTCGCCGGAAAACACGGTATTTATGATCATCCAAAGAAAAGTAATATAAATTATGGAAAAACCCAACTGTCACTATCAGATGTAAAATTTCCTTTTAGCCAAAGAATACAGGAGCATATGGAGGTGTTTCCACAAAGCAGAAGATAAAACAAGCATGCTCCCAGACTGAGGTCCTTTTGAAAGCCAATGTCTTTACCTGGAAGCATCCTGATTGTCTCCTGCTTTGGATAATGGTATACTAGTTTCCATATATTCTGCCATTCTTGAAACTTGGACTCCTCTAAGAGTGTTGTCATTTTTTTGCCATACATTTTACTGTCTCATTGAGACAATAAAATTACCTAATGGAAATTATAATTTTTAAAGAAAGTTATTTTAGCAGTCCTAAGAGGAAATAAACTATATTGGGGAAGTGCATCAGGGCTAATAAAAAAGAGATAGATAACTACTTTCTTTAGTTGTATTCTGTGAGAAGACTGACTTAGTAAAAATCTAACCGAATCCTGGGAACCTTTAGAAAACTGGGCATAGAGGGGAGAAACAAGATGGCAGCATAGGGTAGACACCGTATATGCAGCTGGGAACAACTATTTCAGAAAAACCACGAAAAGAACACACGGACACCACTCGCACCCACAGGACGGCTGGCTGAGTGAAAATCCTACAACTAGAGAAGAGTCTGAGACTCAGAGGAGTGGCGGAAGCAAAGTACAGAGGTACAGAGGCGCGCGCACGGGCTCGGGGAAGGGCTGGTACCGGAGGTCGCGGTTCTTTTCCAAA
>PVJC01053037.1:0-10956 GCA_004026665.1 Murina feae
GGGAGGAAGAGGAGGAGGGGGGAGCGCAGAGAGAAACACCCCCCTGGCAGCTCCCCGAGCAGGTAGGAGAGAGGGAGATACACGGATGAATAATTTACTACGAAAATGCAAAAAGAATTGAGAAACTCGCAACCTATAAATATTTATTTTCCCAAGTCCGCCCTCCCGACTGTCCCCTGGCTGGCCCTGTCCTTTCCCTTTGGGGTCCCCCCATCTCTCTCTCTCCTCTTCCAGCCTTGCCCTCTCCCTCTCTTGCTGGGGTGGGGGTGGGTGTGTCCCATCTCTGTGTCTGTCTCTCTCCCTCTCACCGTCTCTCCATCTGGGGGTGTCTCTCCTTATCTCTGTCCCCCCTTCTATCCGAGGACCCCAGCTCCTGCCCGCTGATCCTGGGGCAGGAGGTTGCAAGGCCCCGTGGGGCCCACAAGAGGAGGGGGTACCCCTTGAAGGCCCGGAGGGGAGAGGTCGTTTCTCTGGCAACTGGGGAGCCACGGGGGGGGGGGCGCTGTGGGAGAAGGAGCAGCGGGCGGTGCACCCCTGCGGCGGGTGGGGTGCACCTGGGGGGCTGGGACCCGCAGTGGGGGAGGAGGTAGCGGGGGTTGTGGGTTGGCCCTGCGCCCGCCCTGTGCACCCCGCCAGCCGCACCTGCCTGCACGGCTGCCCCTCCAGGCCCCTGTCCATCCCTTTAATTCGGGCCGGAACAGCAGGGCCTGGAGCCAAGTGCTGGAGCCACAGAGGGGACCTGGGTGGGGAGTCAGCAGCCCTTTAACCAGCTCAGCAACACCGACTCCTCATGCAGGTGCCTCCCACCCTGGCCTCAGCAGCGAGGAGGAGGAGAACCGTGGTGGCCTGGACCTGGGCGTGGGGTGCCAGCCCCTCCCCTGCAGCTATTCCGGAGCCTTGTGGGTGGATTGGGAGCTTGGGACAGGGACGCGAGTGGTTCATGATGGCGGCTCCTCAGGCTCCGCCGCTGAGAGTGAGAGGGTAGCGGCTACAGGCCTGACCCTGCAGCGGAAGCCAGTCCTTCACTAGGAGGCTGTGTGTGTGTGTGTGTGTTTGCGCGAACACAGCCCTCCTCAGACACCTGCCCCTCCCCACGCTGCTGGCGAGGGGCCGGAGGAGGCGAGGGGCCGGAGCAGTTCCCCGGGAAGCATGAGCGCCCGATGGTGGTTGTTTATGACTGCAAGGCCCTGCTGCGCCTGGGCTGCGGGCCCATCGCCCAGCCCGCTCTGGTGCTGCGTGCGAAGCTCTCAGCTCTCATCTGACGGCCGCGATCCCCCAAACCAGGCGCGGGGTGGCTCCAGGGCAGGGACAGGCCTGGCCCGCAGAGCTCTGCCAAGGAGGGGACAGCTGCAGGACCACCTCCCGTCCCTAGCCCGCCACGCCGGCACATGCGTCGCAGACACACGAACACGTGCACGCACACGCACACATGTACACGCCACACCTCTGTGTGTGTGCAGCAGACACGCTTGACCTTCTCACGCCCGGCTCTCCCATGTGGCCCTGCCCTGTGTGTGTGAGGCCTGCGGCCCCGAGCCTGAGGCCTGGCCCGCTTCTCCTGGACAGGATTTCTCCAGAACCTGTGGTTCTAGGCTCTGTGCCCGGAAGGTTCTAGACTCTGTGCCACATACCCCCGGAGCCTCAGGACTCACCAACTGCATTTAGAACCCGGACCCCCAGGAATCGATGGGAAGATCCCCCAGCCAGCGAGGGGAGTGGCTGTGATGGGGCCCCAGGCCTGCCCACACGCCCGCGCTTGCAGGCCATGGCGGTCCAGCTCACCCTCCCTGGCTGATGGCATCTGTGGGAGAGGACGAAGAAAAGGGGGAGGCAGGGAGGACCTTCAGGGGAGCTGCTGTCCGCAGGGAGCTGGTCTCACGGTGGGGCCTGAGGTCAGGCTGCGGAGCCGCCTCTACCTCAGGAGGCTTTCAGACAGGGAGGCCACAGAGGGCTTACAGGGGCCAGAGCAGCCCAGCCCTGAGACGCAGGGGCCCCTGTGGCAGATAAGACGCGGGACGACGGGGAGCTGAGGCCTGGGACTCAGTTCCAGACCTAGCTGTGTGACCTTGGGCAAGGCCCTCTACCTCTCTGAGCCTCAGTAAAAATAAGGGGGCTCGGTTCCTTCCTCTGCAAGGATTCTTCCAGGTGGAACAGACGAGGGTTCTCTGAGCGCCCCCAGCCTCTCTTGGACACCAGCAGCTTCCCGGAGGCTGTGCTTGGGGGTGGGATGGTGAGCTCCGGGCAGGGTGCCTGGTCGTGGGGAAGCCAGCGTGCAAGTGACACGCTCCCAGCACTCTTCATGTGCCGCTGAGGTGCTGAGCAGCTGACAGGGTCGCCATCTATTCAGCACCTACGATAGCCTTCGCCGCCCTGTCGCCTTGTGTAGCCTGCGCAACAGCCCCAGGCAGTGGTTACCACTATTATCCCCATTTCCCAGGTGAAGAAACTGAGACCCAAAGAGGCAAGTACCTGACAGGGTTCGTACAGCTGGCAGGTGTGAGCCTGGTGCATCCCAGCCTGGGAACGCTGCCGTGTCTTGCTGGTTGTTAGACAGTTCTTCAAAGTGAGTCTAGAACAGTGGTTCCCAGTGTGAGGCACCCCCCCGACACAGGGGGGCAATTTGATTTTTAGGGGAGCAATTCGAGAATGAGTTATTAACAGTGAATTTTTTGCGTTCCTTGTGGCTGTAGGGGCCTCACAGACAGTCTATAAATATATATTGTGACATGTTTATGCGTTTCAGTTCTCTACCGTGTTTTGAAACTTTATTTGCTATTTTTAAAATCATTTCATATTATTATTATTTTTAAAACAACCTTTTAGGGACGTCTTCCTCAGTACGTCAGCAGTCCTTTCGTGCTTTTACTTTTCTCTTTCATGGTTGCCATGTTCTCTGGAAGCTGGCTTAGACCAAGCTAATGGCCTTTTATGCTTCCTCCGCGTGAGTAGGGGTCACTCTTTGCATAATAAGAATTATACGTCCAGGGTGGGCATCAGGGTTTTAGAGACGCTGAGGTGGGGCATGGCCAGAAACAAACATTGGGAACCATTGGTCTAGAATGATCTCCCAAGGGAGAAGGGAGACAGAGGGACACTCCAGGCGCAGGGCCATCCCGAGCAAAGGCATGGTGAGGCCCGAGGGGTCCGAGTGGTGGGCAGTGAGGACGGGCGGAGGCCCCCCGTCAGCACCCAGAGGTCCCCGTGAGCCAGTGCCGTGCGACAGACCACCAGACACAGTGGCTTCACAGAGCAGTGTACTCGCCTCTCTTGTGAGGCCGGGTGGGCTGGGCTCAGCCGGGCGGTTCTTGCTGCAGTCCTCGTCCCGTCGCAGTCAGGCAGCAGTGCGGGCTGGGGCTGGGGCTGGGGCTGGGTCCGCTGAAGGCTCCACGGGGCTGGTGCCCAAGCTGGCCTCCTCTGGGTGCTCCTTACGCCCTCGCCTGGATTCTTATGTTGCAGCTCAAGACATAGAGCGGTCCGATGCTCACACCATCCTGCTTCCTTTCCTCTCACCTCCCACAGCCTGCAACCACTCTTCTTCTCCCAGCAGCTACCCCTCTCACTCCTTCATCTCCCTCCTGGCCCGGGCGCTAGCTTCCTCCAGGGCCCCAGCCTCCGGGGTGGCCCCCAGAACCCGTGCTGCATGCAGGCACTGCAGGTCTGATGAGGTGTCGCCCCGTTTCATGACGCCCTAGAAACTCCATCCTGATGGAGTCTGCTCCTTCCCTTGGCTGTGATGGTCCCCCCCACGGACCTGGTCCTGTCCACCCCGCACTCCTGCTCCAGCAGACCAGTTACCTTCCAGGTCTGTGCTGTCAGGAGGCCTGGCATGTTCTCCCTTGTCACTGGGCCAGCTGTTCATTCTCTCGGACTCATGGCGGCCTTTTCCTCCTCGGGGAGCTGCTCCTGAGCTGCGCGGCCGTGGTCTGTTCCCATGCTGTCGCCCCTGCTGGACTGTCCAGGAGAAGGCGCGTCTTGTGGTCTCTAATCTTCCAGCCCAAGGTGTGGCCTGGCGGTGTGGTCGCAGGTGCTGGTGGAAGGATGGCTCAGTTCCACCCGGTCCCACACCCTCCTACCCCATCCTGCGCCCCTGTTCTTCCCTGATCTGCATCCCCATCCAGACCTGGGTCCCAATCCCAGCTGTGCCACCCTAGGGCACAGAGCCTCAGCCTTCCCATCTGCAGAATGGGGGAACCGCAGCACGGCCCTCCTAGAGCTGTCGTGAGGAGTAGGGGACGCGTGCACCTCCTTGGGTGTCGTTGAGCTCAGCAATGTTAACTACTGTTGCCATGTATTGTCTGGCGGGCCTCCTGTCACCGCAGTTCTCTGCTCCAAGCTGCCCATCTCGAACATTCCTTCTTCACCAGGGACTCGGGCTCCCGCTGCCTTCCCCAGGACAGAAGAACCCCAGCTGATTTGAGAGACTATGACCTGTCCTTCTGGGTTTTCTGGACGGCTACCTGACTAGGGGCCAGCGACCTTCAAGGAGGAGCAGGCCCAGCAGGCCCCTCGCTTCCCACATCTCCCCACCAGGGAGTTAGGTGACCCCGGGCAGGGCTTAGTCACCTCTAAGCAGCAAAGTGGCGCTGGCAGCAGCGGTGCTGGCCCCTCCCTGGATCGGGGCGGGGGGGGGCGGGGGGGGACGGGGCACACGTGCAGAGGGCTCAGCTTGGCATCGGGCCGCGCAGCACGCAGGCTCTGGAGTGAGGCCAGAATCCACACTAATCCTCCGTGCTCGTCCCCCATCCCTGCCTTTCCAGGCTGAATGTCACCCTGATTGTGTGGTAGGAAAGCGAAGAGAACGTTTGTTCTTTTATTTAAAAAATAAAAAAAATAGCATTTTTCTCCGTGTACAAAAGTAATACATGTTAATTGCGGATAATTTTGAAATTAAGATAAACCAAAGAGGAAATTCAAAATGCTCTGTAACTCATCCTCCTCCACAGGCACTTTGTGGGGAATGGGGAGCCCCAGCTCCGCCTGGAGCCCCGGAGGGGACCACAGGGCTCCCTCAGTGTGCAACCTGATGGTCCCCCTCCCGGCAGAGCCCAGGTCTCGGCAGCACCCACAGCTCGGAGTGCCCCCAGGTGCAGCTGTGAGCAGGGCAGGACTCGCCCCGACCCAGCACCCACTCCCCAGCATTGCCGGGGTTCCGAGGGAGTGCAGTTTGGGAAGCAGCCCAGAGCCCCGCTGAGTGCCCTGCTACCGAACACGGAGGTGGTCCCACGTTAGCACCCTGACCAGCGGACCCCCCCTCCCCCGCCCCTGGCACATCAAGGACGTTCCTGGAGCCAGTATTAAGGAGCTCCCCCCACATTCGCTCCTCTTCTCCCCAGAACATTCTGGTAAAGCAGGGACCATCTTCATCCCTGTCCTGCCGATGAATGAGCTGCGGCTGGGGGCAGGGCGACCACACTCCACTGTCCCACAGACGGTGGCCCTTCCCTCCACGACCGTCTCTAGAACAGCAGCTTCTGTGCCGGGCAGGGCCAGAGCGAGGTGGCGCCCAGCCCACGCGGTCCCTGCCCCCGGGCCAGTGTGCCCTGGTGACCGATGAGCCACAGTGCCATGCTTGGCTGGGCCGGAAGGGGCAGCCTCACTCCCCCGGGTCTCGGGGAGGGGGTGGGACACCGTCCAGGGGAGATAGCAGGTGCAGGGGAGGGGGGGCGGGCAGTGGGGCTCAGGCCAGAAGAGAGGGGACCCTCGGCTGCCCGGTGCGGGAGCCCTGGGCAGTAAACACAGCCACGTGAGCGCGAATCCTTCTGGGGGAAACCCTGGGCAGGAACAGAGTGCGGTGATGGCAGCAGCTTCTATTAAAAGCCGTTCTCATTACTGTTCCGTTAATTATTAATGGGATCCGCACGTGAAGGAGGGGAAAGCCCAGCTGGGCCCGACGCACATCTTGCCTCCGAAGCAAATGGCTTTTGGTTCACGTCCAGGAGACCAGCCACGGACGCGCCTGTTGGGAGAGCAGTGACACCCCAGAGGCGGCCGCAGCGGACGGCACCGCTCGTATCTGCTCTGAAAAGGTGACGGTGAGGGAGCGGGCCAGTCAGGGGGCTCAGGGATGGCAAACGCGGGGCCTCTGCTTCAGGCCTAGATGACCGGGGTGTCCTCTTCGGGGCCCAGCGTTCCACTGGGGTAGACGCTGCAGACCTCTCCTCCTCTAAGTGCCGCCCAGGCCCGGGGGCCGTCCAGCCGCTAAAGAGCTGCAGGCAGAGCTCTGTCCACGTGGGGAGAAGCCACAGTGAGAACAAGGCAAGACAGCGGGAGGTTTGGGCTGAGGAGACCCCAAAGAGAGAGAGAGAGAGAGAGACTTTGCCCCTCTTTCCTATCGCCACCTGCCTTATCTTCGCCAAACTCCTATCCACCCTTCAAAGCCCGGCTCAGATGGCCCGCTCTTCCGGAAGCCCTGCCCAGTCCCAGCCGTGTTAACAGCCAAGGATACCGACGCTGTCCCTGCTCTGCGGACAGGAGTTTAGCAAAGTTATTAATCAAATAACCATCGCAAACCATGAGGACAGACGGACACCGTGCTCTAAAGCAGGGAGATGGGGGAGCACACATGATGAGTGCAGGGGTCGGGGGAGGGAACCCCTGGTAGCAGTGCATGCTGGGACTTGTGCTTCTATCTTCAGCTTAGAACGTCAGGACCAGCGCGTGGGCCAGGAGCGAAGGCGGCCTCCCCTCAGCGGAGCTGCGATGGGCAGAAGCCCCTGGAAACAGGGAGACGGACTGCCCAGACCGAACACCGAGACCAGAGACTGACCATCAGAAAAGCAAGAAGCGAACAGGACCAAAGGCAAGCCACGCGCCCCGTCCATGTAGAATCGTGCGGGGGGGGCTGGCGGTTCTGTGTTTGTGGGACCGAAAGATGAGTCGGGAGCCGAAAGCCAGGCATTACTGGCTTCCCAGGAGAAGGACCTGCCGGGCCGTCTCGCAAGGGGAGAGCCGCGGCCTGTGCAGGGGTGAGCGCGCCTTCGAGGGGGAGGGGGGGCTTCGGGCCCTCGGACGTGCTGGTGGGTGGCTCCATGGATGGTCCATGTAAGGCCCACGGTTAGGCCCTCTCGTATTTCCGGGCTGCAGATTGCTGTCAAGTTTACTGTTACTTAACCCCCCTTCGGGGGGAAGGGAGGGTCTAGCAGGACGATAAGGAGGGGAAAGCGCCAGCCCCCGAGGCTGTGCAGCAGCTGCAGGACCTGGGGGAGAACACGTTCTAACTGTGGGGAGCGGCCATTTCCTGCAGGAGCCAGAGGAAGACGCCAGGGAGCCGGGAGCAGGAGGGCACAGGGCGGCCCCGTGGCGGGAGAAGGCAGCGTGAGAATATGAAAGGGGGCAGGCGGTGGAGTGGGTTGCATCGTGGTCTCCAAAGAGGTGGGTCCAAGTTCTAACCGCCGGTTCCCGTGGACGTGACCTCATCTGGGAAGAGGGTCCTGGCAGCCACACTAGGTTCAGAGCCTCAGGATGAGCTCGCCCTGGGGGAACTGGCCCTGAAGTCCAGTCATTAGTGTCCATATAAGAAGAAGCAGGAACCCTCACCTGGCCCGTGTGTCTCAGGGACGGAGTGCCGCCCTATGAACCAGGGGGTCCCGGGTTTGATTCCCGGTCAGGCCACACGCCTGCGTTTCGGGCTTGATCCCCAGTAGGGGGCATGCAGGAAGCGGCCGATCAATGATTCTGTCTTTCATCATTGATATTTCTCTCTCTCCTTCTCCCTTCCTCTCTGAAATCCATAAAAATATGTGAAAAAAAGAAGAGAAAGCAGGAGTCATGTGCCCACCAGCCAAGGAGTGCCGGCAGCTGCCAGGAGCCAGGGGAGGCGCGCAGAGCAGCTGCCAACACCCGGGTTCAGACGTTGGCCCAGAACGGCGAAAAAATACATTTCTGTAGTTTTAAATATATTTTATTGATTTTGTTACAGAGAGGAAGGGAGAGGGATAGAGAGCTAGAAACATCGATGAGAGGGAAACATCGACCACCTCCTGTACCCCCCCACTGGGGATGTGCCCGCAGCCAGGGTACATGCCCTTGACTGGAATCGAACCCGGGACCCCTGAGTCCCAGGCCGATGCTCTAGCCACTGAGCCAAACCAGTCAGGGCCGTTTCTGTAGTTTTAAGCCCCCCGCCGTGGGAATTTGGTTCAGCAGCCCTAGGAAATTAACCCAGATGGGGTGAGGAAGGGGGGCAAGGAAAGACAAAACCGCCGCAGCAGAGTTAGCATCCATCAGAGGCAGCAGAAAGCAGACCCTGCAACGTGGACAATAACATTAGTGGCGGCGCAGCCAGGCCTCGAAACCAGTTCTAAAAAGTGTGACGGAAACCGAGAGATGGCAACAGACCGTGAGAAGGCGGCGGGACGAGGGGGCGGCAGGCACGTCATGAGATTGTTGGAGAGAAGGTCGGGATAAGAAACGATCTCGAAGAAAAGAATGGAAAGCTACCTGGGGCTTGAAAGGAGACAAGAATTCCCGAATGTACAGATCGGAAAGATCCACAGCATGGGGGGGGGGGGAGCGGTGTCAGGGTTGCCTTCCTCCTCCGCTGCTGAGACTTGTTCTGGAAAACAATGGAAATTATGCAAATAATGACCAGGTTGAAAAGCGGCTTAACTGGTAGAAGAACCACCCCAGGCTGGTCTCCTCGGTGTCACGATGTCACGGTGTCACGCTGGGTGCTAAGAGATAAGGGACACGTGTTGGCAGAGTTTGGGGGGACAACTGAGGCATTTATGACGGAACCATTTATTAGCTGGTCTGGGCATTAGCACTGAAACCAGTTAAAAAACAGCGAGTGCATGCCCTGACTGGTGTGGCTCAGTGGATAGAGCGTCGGCCTGCGGACTCAAGGGTCCCGGATTCGATTCTGGTCAAGGGCATGTACCTTGGTTGCAGGCACATCCCCAGTGGGGGGCGTGCAGGAGGCAGCTGATCGATGTTTCTCTCTCATCGATGTTTCTAACTCTCTATCCCTCTCCCTTCCTCTCTGTAAAAAATCAAATATATATATATATAGCGAGTGCAAAGCGTTATCATAAGGATTGTTTTCAGACCGAATACAAAGGTCAGGAAGTATTCTTAAGCAACAGATTGCAGAATGGAAAGAGAATGGTCTGGCCATCAAGTCCTATCAACATGGCCAAGAGCTGGGCGGGCCTCGGAAGGCGGGAGGGGCTCAGGAGGCCGTTTCCAGGTCCGCTCAGAGGATCCGCAGCTCCACAGAAGACTTTTTCAGCATCGGGATAACTCCCCGTGCAATTAGAAACGTATCTACTAACCAGTCTGGTGAAGACTAAGCAACAATCCTGAGTCTGTAGAAGGAAAGGAAACAGCCCCAAGGACAAACCTGCAAAGCGTGAGCCCAGCTTTCTCACCAAAGCGCGACCCGTGGGGTCCTTGGCAATAATGGATGTAACTGCCTGACGTTTTCTAATAAAACACCACAGATGCTCGGATTGGATAAAACAAAAACTGAGATGCACATCCAGCTAAGTGGTGCTCACGAGAAATAAACGTCAAACCAGGGGGCTCAAAAAGTTTAACAACAGATTGTGCCAAGTTATAAGAGGCAAGTTCAAGTCATGAGAATTGATAAAGATTACAAGTCAGAACGAAGATCTGAGAGTGATGATCTTTTACATCCTAGGCAGCAGCAGACCCAACCAGGGGGAGAGATAACTTAGACACACACAGAAGGACAGACAAGAAAAGCCACCAGCCCTAGCTGGTTTGGCTCAGTGGATAGAGCGTCAGCCTGTGGACTGAAGGGTCCCGGGTTCCGTTTTGGTCAAGGGCGCATGCCTGCGTTTGCCGGCTCGATCCCCAGTAGGGGGCGTGCAGGAGGCAGCCTGTCAATGATTCTCATCATGGATGTTTCTATCTCTCTCTCCCTCTCTCTTCCACTCTGAAATCGATAAAACTATATTTAAAAAGAAAAGCCACCGAAGAAAACCTTAACACACTCCTGTCTGACATATTTAAATAGTACCCCCCCCATGTTTGTGTAGGATCAGAATGATATAATTAATAAGGTTGATTTAATAACTGAATTTGGTACCCTACAGATAAAAGGCACTCCTTTCTTTGCCAGAGCCCATCAAACATTTATGAAAATGGATCGTATATTAGGCCATAAAGAAGAGTTCGATATACTCCCCAAAGCAGCTCTAGCGGTCACTCTCCGACCACAGTGCATTTAAGCCAGAAATTATGAACAAACGTTTAAATGAACGAGTCAACCATTTGAAAATTAAAAACCACTTCGGTAAATAACGCTAAAGAAAACCCATGTGACGAACGATTAGGGAAGAACCCTGCAAACACCACACGCCCAAACTTACGGGAAGGCGGTTAAAATACTACAGGGAGGCCCTGGTCAGCTTGGCTTGGTGGATAGAGCATTAGCCTGCGGGCTGAAGGGGCCCAGGTTCGATTCCGGCCAGGGGCACATGCCTGGGTTGCAGGCTTGTTGTAGGGGATGTGCAGGAGGCAGCCAATCAATGATCCTCTCTCATCATGGATGTTTCTATCTCCCTCTGCCTACCTCTCTGAAATCAATAAAGAAATATATATATATTTTTTAAAAATGTTACAGAGAGGGAAATGCATAGCGCAATGTTGTGCATTTCTTAAATAAGGGGTCGGAAGTCAATAAAGATAAAACACAGGATTTAATAAATTAGAGAAGACAACAGGAATAAAAGACAAATCCGTGACTTGGTTTTTTTTTGGAAAGTCTAATAAATTAAACTTCTAGCAGATCTAAAGATAATAAGCAGCGAGGGAAGCATGCGCAAGAACAGGAACCAAAAACTTTCTAAATTAAATTATATTAAGTAAAGCCTCATGATAATAAATTTGAAAATATGAATAGGCAGGTGTTTTTGTAGGAAAACACATGGAACCAAAACCAATTCAACAAGTAGGAGAAAAACCGAAACACCTATTACAACAGAGTAAATT
>PVJC01053038.1:0-10994 GCA_004026665.1 Murina feae
CAGCACTTCTATACAGGCTGCATCTTTTTAAAGGGGAGAGCTGCTGTGACTGGGAGCCCAGCCTCACCTCCACCCAGGGTGCCTTTGGACAGCATCTGGGACTCTACAGCCGCCCCTTCTAGGAATCTGCTGCCTCAGCTGTGGTCCCACAGTCATCGAGACTCCAGCCATACCCAGCACAAGATCCTATGAGTTCTGCAGTACACTCCCCTCTGGCCAACAGAAGCCTTTAACCCAGGGCAACACAACCACATGAGCAGCACCCCTGCAAGCCACCTGCTCCAGTCTAAGGAGCAGCACCCTCACGCAGCCTATCCCTATCTGAGGAGCAACAGCCCCATGAGTGGCCTGCCTCTGTCCAAGGAGCAGCAGCCAGAAGAGTGGCCCGCCCACATCTGAGGAACAGCCACATGAGCAGCCCACCCCTATCGAAGGAGCAGCAGCTGCACAAGCAGCCTGATTGTGTCTGAGAAGAAGCTTCTTAAGCAGTCCATCCCCATATGAGGAGGAGCAGCCCCACAAACAGCCAGCCCCCATTGGAGGATCAGCAGCCCACCCCCATCCAATGAGCAGCAGCCACATACAGCCTGCTCCCATCTGAGGAGCAGTAGATGCATGAGCATCATACCCCACCATCAAGAAAAGACACCACTGCAGCAAGCAGACCCACTAGAGGAGCCATCACCAAGTGAGGAACAGCCCCTGCCATGACCACTCGAAGAGCAGCTGCTGTCCAATGAGCCACTGGCATCCAAGAAGCAGCACCTGCATGACTTGACACCTAGATCTTTCAATGAGAGCAAAAATGGGGAGACAAAGAATCCCCCAAAGGAAACAAAAGGAGAAATTTCTAGAAAAGCAGATAAGTGAAATGAAGGCATGCAATATGTCAGGAATATATTAAGATTAAGGGTCATAGAGTTCATAAACTGTATGGACAACAAAGTCAACAGCTTATGTGAGAATCAAGAAGAAATAAAGAGTGATATAGCCTCAATAAATAGCACCTTGGAAAGTTTCAACAGTAAACTAGGAGAAGCAAAGGACCAATTAGCAAATTAGAAGACAGGGAAGCAAATACACTGAAACTGAACTGTTACTGAAGAAAAAAATTAAAAGACATGAAGAGAGCCTAAGGGAGCTTTGAGACAACATAAAACAAAGAAACATATGAATAATAGGGGTGCCATAACGAGAAGAAGAGGAGCAAATGTTAGAAAAATTATTTGAAGATATAATGTCAGAAAACTTCCCTGATGCGGGGAAGAAAAAAGTCACACAAGCATAGAGAGTCCAAAACAAGATGAACCCAAAAAAGAACCATACCAAGACACCTTAATTATGAAGGCAAATGTTCAGGACAAAGAAAGAATGTTAAAGGCTGCATGAGAGAGAAGGAAAATTATGTACAAAGGATCTCCCATTAGATTATCAAATTATTTCTCAACATAAATAAAGCAGGCCAGAGAAGAATAGAAAGAAATTTACAAAGTGATGCAAAGCAAGGGGCTGAATCCAAGAATACTCTAACCAGAAAGGTTATCATTCAAAATTAAAGGAAAAATGAGGAGCTTCACAGACAAAAAAAAAGCTGAGGGAGTTTATCACTACCAAGCCAGCAATCCAAGAAATGCTAAAGAGACTGGTGTAAGAAGAAGAAATAAAAAGGGAATAAAGAACATGGGAACAAAAAATAAAAATGGCTACAAACAAGTACCTATCAATAATACCTTTAAACATAAACAGGCTAAATGTTCTAATCAAAAGACATTGAGTGGCTGAATTGTTAAGAAAACATGACCCACACATATACTGTCTACAAGTGACCCAGCTCAGAACAAGGGACTCACACAGACTGAAAGTGAAAAAGTAGAAAAATATGTCTCAGGTAAATGAAAATGAAAAAAAAAAAGCTGGAGTAGCAATACTTATATCTGACAAAATAGGCTTCAAAGACCACTCCCTAATACTAAAGGGATTGATAAAATAAGAGGATAAAACCCTGGTAAACAGATATGCACTACATGCAGGAGCACCCAAATATATTTAGAAAAACAAAACTGGAAGATATCAAAGGAGAGATAGACTTTAATACCCCATTCACATCACTGGATAAATCCTCTAGAGCAAAAATCAGGAAAAAAACAAACAAACAAAAAAACAAACATAATGGTAATCCTTAATGACCCACTAGATCAGTTGGACTTAATTGACTTCTTCAAAACATTTCACCCCAAAGCCCTGAAGTACACATTCTTTTCAAATGCACATGGGATTTTTTCAAAGATAGATCACATATTGGGTCACAGGCTAAGTATCTCCAAATTCAAAAATACTGAAACCATATCAAGCATCTTCTCAGACCACAATGGCAAAATATTAAAAATAAACTACAATAAAAACAATTAAAAAAATCAAAAAATTGAAATCTGAATAGTATACTATGAAACAATGATTGGGTTACCAAAGATATCAAAGAAGAAATTAACCCCCCCCCCCCCCCGGAAATGAATGACAGTGAAACACAATCCAAAATCTGTGGGACACAGTGAAAGCGGTGCTGAGAGGGAAGTTTATAGCTCTACAAGCCTACCTCAAAAAACAAGAAAAATGATAACAAATCATCTAATGCTACAAGTTAAAGAATTAGAAAGAGAGCAAAAAGAAAAGCCCAGAGTGAGCAAAAGGAAGGAGATAATAAAGATAAAAGCAGAACTAAATGACACAGAGTCCAACAAAACAATACAACAGATAAATGAAACCAAGAGCTGGTTCTTTGAAAGGATAAACAAGATTGATGAACTTCTAGCCAGGATCACCAAGGAGCAAACACAGTGGACCCAAATAAACAAAATCGGAAATGAAAGAGGAGAATAACAATAGACCCCACAGGAATATAAAGGATGGTTAAAAAATACTATGATCAACACTGTTCCAACAAACTGGGAAACCTAGAGGAAATGGACATATTCCTAGAAAAATACAACCATCCAAAACCCAATCAGGAAGATTCTAAAAATCTCAATAGGCTTATAACTATGGAGGAAATTGAAGCAGTCATGGAAAAGCATCCAGCAAAAAAAAAAGCAACATTTCTTCACAGTGGAGTTTTACCAAACATTAAATGAAGAACTAAAACCTGTCCTCAGAGTATTCCACAAAATCCAAGAAGGAACATTTCCAAGCTCATTTTATGAAGACAGCATTACCCTATTACCAAAACCAGATACAGATAACACAATATAAGAGAATTACAGGTCAATATCCCTCATGAACATAGATGCCCAAATCCTCAACAAAATTCTAGCAAATCAGATCCAGCAGTACATCAGAAAGATCATATACCATGACTAAGTAGGATTTATCCCGGGGATGCAAAAATGGTACAATATCTGCAAATAAATAAATGTGATACATCCCATAAACAAATTGAGAGATAAAAATCACATACTTATATTAATTGATGTAGAAAAGGCATTTGAAAAAAATCCAACACCCTTTCTTGATAAAAACCCTAAGCAAAGTGAGAATAGAAGGATCATACTTCGACATAATGAAAGCCTTATATGACAAACCTACAGCCAACATCATACTCAATGGGCAAAAACGAACACCATTTCACCTAAAAACAGGAATGAGACAGGGATGCCCACTTTCACCCTCATGAAAGTGCTAGCATAGCAATTAGACAAGAAGAAGAAAAAAAGTTATCCAAATTAAAAAAGAAGGCATAAAACTGTCATTATTCTTAGATAACATGATACTGTACATAGAAAACCCTAAAGACTCTATCAAAAATTATTAGACTTAATAAATGAATTTAGCAAGGTGGCAGGATACAAAATTAATGCCAAGAAATCTATGGCATTTTTATACACCAATAGTGAACTTACAGAAAGAGAAATTAAAAATAAATCCCATTTACCATTGCACACATGAAAAAAATTAAGATACCGAGGAATAAACTTAACTAAGGAGGTAAAATACCTGTACTCAGAAAACTACAGGACATTGAAAAAAGAGTTAGAGGAAGACATAAAGAGATGGAAAAACATACCATGTTCATGGATTGGTAGAATCAACATAATTAAAATGTCTATACTACCCAAAGCAATCTATAAATTCAGTGCACTCCCCCATCAAAATACCAACAGCATATTTCACAGACCTAGAACAAACTCTCCAAAAATTCATCTGGAATTTAAAAAAAAAGACCCCGAATAACTGCAGTGATCCCGAGAAAGAAGAACAAAGTAGGAGGGATCTCAATACCAGATATCAAGCTCTATTACAAAGCCACTGTTCTGAAAACTTCCTGGTTCTGGCACAAAAACAAACATATGGACCAATGGAATAGAATAAAGAAGCAAGAAATTGACCCAAAACACTAAGCTTAATTAATGTTTTACAAAGGAGGCAAGAACATTCAATGGAGTCAAGATCATCTGTGGAAGCCCCTTCCACGTTCCGCGTGATTCAGGGTTCTGATTCAGTGTTTGGGTTCTGGAAAAGGCCACACACAAACGAAAAGATACTTAGCAAACATTTAATTTGGGAATTGGGGGCCAGGCAGTAGTCCAACTCTAGTGGGAGGACTTCTACTCGCTTGGCTTTTCCATTCCTTTTATTAAGATTAAAATTATAGGATACACCCATATCTTCTAGGCAGGAAACTCCAATAAAAGCCAATCAGTGAATTTAGGACTAACAGGTGGGGAATTCTTAAACTACCAATATCTAGTAATTAGCTCTGACCATTTAGGGCAATTAAGGTTGACCAGCCCTCCGAATTCCCTGTCCACAGTTCTCTAATATAAAAAAACAATGATTGGCTTCCAGCAACAGTCTCTGCAAAAAATGGTGTTGGGAAAATTGGACGGGTACAAAAAAAAAAAAAAAAAAAAAAAAAAAAAAAAAAAAAAAAAAAAAAAAAAAAAAAAAAAAAAAAAAAAAAAAGAAAAAAAAAAAAAAAAAAAAAAAAAAAAGGAAACTAGACCACCAAGTTACACCATACACAAAAATAAACTCAAAATGGAAAAAGGACTTAAATATAAGATGGAAAACCATAAAAATATTAGAAGAATCCACAGGTGGCAACATCTCAGACATATGCTGAAGCAATATCTTCCCTGATACAGCTTCTAAGCAATGGAAATTAAAGAGAAAATAAACAAATAGGACTAAATCAAAATAAAAAACATTTTGTACAGCAAAAGAAACCATCAGCAAAACAACAAGAAAGACCATGGTATGGGAGAATATATTTGCCAATGTTATCACAGGTAAGGATTTAATCTCCAACATTTACAGAGAGCTCATACAATGCAACAAAAGGAAGATAAAAAACCCAATCAAACAATGGCAATGAAACAAAATAGGTACTTTTCTAAAGAAGACACAAAGAAGGCCAAGAGACATATGAAAACATGCTCAAAGTCACTAATCATCCTAGAGATGCAAATCAAAATGACAATGCAGTATCATCTCACACCTCTCAAAATGGATATCATCAACAAATCAACAAACGACAAGTACTGGCAAGGATGTGGAGAAAAAGGAAGCCTTCTTCACTGCTGGTGGAAATGCAGACTGGTGCAGCCACTGTGGAGAACAGTATGGAATTTCCTTTAAAAAATTAAAAATGGAACTCCCATTTGACCCAGTGATCTCACTTCTAGAAATATATCCCAAGAAACTAGAAACACCAATCAGAAAGGATATATGCACCCCTATGTTCATAGCAGCACAATTCACCATTGCTAAGATTTGGAAACAGCCTAAGTACTCATCAGAAGATGAATGGATTAGAAAACCGCGGTACATCTACACAATGGAATACTACTCTGCTGTAAAAAATAAGGAATTCTTACCATTTGCAACAGCATGGATGGAACTGGAGGGCATTATGCTTAGCTAAATAAGCCAGTCAGAGAAAGATAAATATCACATGATCTCACTCTTTTATGGAATATCATGAACAACATAAACTGAGAAACAGACCCAGAGACAGAGGATCATCAATCAGACTGTCAAACCTCAGAGGGAAGATAGGAGTGAGTGGAAGCAAGGGGGAGAGATCAACCAAAGGACTTGTGTGCATTCATATAAGCCTCACCAACTGACACAGACACCAGGAGGGTGAGGGAATGAGTGGGAGGTTGAGGGGCAATGGGGAGGCTAAGGGCACATATGTAAAACCTTAATCAATATAGAAAAAAGAAAAGACCTTGTTTTTAAACAGCTGCCTTTTACTAAAGAACTCACTTTAATATCCTAGAGAAATGAGACAGTAATGTCTTCAAAATCTGGGAAATACTGAGACTTATTTATTCAGGCATGAAAGAGGCCAATATTAAATTCTATGGCTCAGGATTATGTAGTTTCTGTGGGTCTCCACTCAAGAATGGGAACACATGCAGCAGCATTCATTCTTACACATTCATTGTTCAGGTCCATAAAATTTGCTTTTCCACATTTTGGTTATGTAACCTTGCATTTCATAGAACATGGCTCCTCATCTATGAAATGGAAACTGTATCATCCAACTCAAATTTCGGTGATAATTAAAAGGTTACTTTACACAACTGCCTAATACCGAAAGCTTCACAGAATGATGCACAGCATATATTTGTGGAAGAGCAGGAGGGGGAGAAAAAGAAAGGAGGGTGCTACAAAGTCACAAAGAAGCCAAGGCAAAAAAGTTATGGTGCTTATCCTGTGTGATGGCTTTCAATTACATTGGACTCAATGTTACCTGTTGACTACGATGAAAAAAAGTGTATTTGCAAAATAAGTCCCCAGTAAAGCTTCCTATTGGCTTTGGTGATGCCTATGTCCAGCGAAATAAACTTTCATGGAGAAATTATGTGGGGTTCTCTGCAGCTATAACTACGTGCATTGATATTAGTTGTCATACAGAAACAAACAGAAACAGTCCTTGATCCATTTGAGTTTTTATCCCCATAGAAAGTAGGAAACAATACCTGACCTCAAATCTGTACTTTTTAGGAGAGGAAAGTCAGAAGAGCCTAATATAATTGTGTTAGCATAGCCCTTTTTAAAGGCTATTCTCAGACTTTAATTTTTGTTTTTGAGGTTCAAAACATAAAGAAACCCAAGCAAGTATTGTAATAATCAATCTACTCTAATAAAAGAGTAATATGCAAATTCACCATCACTCTGAAACAGCTAAGCCACACCCACCAGCCAATCAGAGTGGCTTATTCAAATTAGTCCAGCCAAGATGCAGCCAACAGCCACAGAGCTAAAGAAAACAGGAGGTTTCTATTGCACCAGCGATGGAGGAAGCTGCCTGCCTAAGCTCGCTGGCCCTCCATTCAAGGCAACAAAGTTTCAATTATAGAAGCCACGGACCTGAAGCAAACAGGAGGCTTCGTTGCCTGCATAGGCCTCTGCTCAAGGAAACAAAGTTTCAATTATAGAAGATAAATAAACCTCAGAAACCTGATTCCAGCCAGCCTTGCTGGGACATTGGGTCAATGGAAGCTGTGGCCAGACTGCAAACAGCCATCAGCACCTCACCCAGGCTAGCCAGGCATGCCAGCAAGTGGACATCCCCCAAGGGATCCCAGGCTGCAAGAGGGCACAGGCCGGGCTGAGGGACCCCCCGCCCCGAGTGCACAAATTTTTGTGTACCGGGCCCCTAGTTGTATTATATTGTCACAAAAGTAGCAGAACCTTTGAGGAATTTGTCTGTAGGAACATGTCATTTAATAAACACAAAGGACTTTTTTTCATCTCTGACAGTCTAAGGAGTATTAGGAGCACCAGTTTGGCATGTCTCATTAGTTAAGCTTCGACCCATGAAACAGGTTCAATTCCCTGTCAAGGTACATGACTGGAATGTGGCTCGACCCCTGAGGGGGGCGTGCAGGAGGCAGCCAGTGGTCAATTTTTCTCTCTCATCATCCATGCTCCTATCTCTCTCTACCTCTTCTTTCCTCTCTCTGAAATCAGTGAAAAAATACTTTAAAAAGAATACTAAAAGGAGAACCTTTGCAGGTAGACAGAAAACAGTTCATATTCCAGCACTGCCATGTTGATATCCTGTGAGATTACAGGCAAGATAGTTCACAAAATATGTTGGTGAGGATGTGGAGAAAGTGGAAGGAATTTTTACCATTTGCAACAGCATGGTCAGAATGCAGACTGGTGAAGCCATCATGGAGTTTCCTCAAAAAATTAAATATGGAACAGCCATTTAATTCAAGTGCCCATCAGCAGATGAGTGGATATAAAAGCTGTGGTACATTTAAACAATAGAACACTATGCAGCTGGAAAAACAAAAACACCAAAAAAACTCTTACCATTCGCAATAGCATGGATGGACCTGGAGAGTATTATGCTAAGTGAAATAAGCCAGTCAGAGGCAGATAAGTATCACATGATCTCATTCATATGTGAAATCTTATGAAGACAATAAACTGATGAAAAAAATAGATCCAGAAACAATGTCATTTTCATTTTTTAAAAGTGAAAATATAAAGGGAAATGTAGTGGAATAATTTGATGTTGAAAAAGTGTGCTACATTACAAGGTATCAGAAATGTTTTAAATGTGCTTATTACAAGTGATCACAGTTATGGTGACACCTACTTTTAAGACACAATCTTCACATGCTCTGTATTGCTTTTAGAAGCAAAAAAATGGGACAATTGAGAAAGATAAGCATTCTACATCAATGATCAGTCTTCAGGAATATTTATTTTGGGAGATGCTAAAAACTATAGCAGGCCCATTTTCAATAGCTATGATTCCTCATGTTATGATAGGTATTCCAGGGATCAGATTTATGCCCTGGAATTCGTGCCATAGCCAGAGTAGGATGGATCCTTGGAAGACGCTGATTTGCATAGATTAATGAAATCTCTTGTGCTTAAGAGTGAAGTGAACTCTGGAAACATAAGTTGGAACACCTGATGCTCATTCATTACATTTCACTTGGGAATTTTAATAACCAGTACATGTAATTTCTGTTGTACATCTATCTATCCTCTTTGGAGAAAGTATATGTCATATGACAAAGTGGGACAATAGTGACCTTTCAAAGGCATTTGAATATACCAGGCATTACTTTTAGGCTAATTGTCTTTTTTTCCTATAAAAATGTCACTTAGCTCTTGAGCTTAAATGGAGATATTCTCTCTGTGCTTCATACTGCAGGAAATGATAACAGTAATAATAATAGTAATAATACTAATTTACAAGCAATGATTGCTAGAGTTGCCCAGGTTCCTGCTGAATCATGGTCACTGCTTTTTTATTCCTTTGCTTCATATTTTAACTTGTACCAACAACCTTAAGTCATCTTACCTGTATTAATATATTTAATTATATTTCATTGATATGCAATCTTAACCTGCTTCACTTAACACTTACTCAGAAAGAATTACTTCAAGGGTGAAGACTGAGGAAAAATTATTATTTGAAATAATTCATATGGCAAAGATTGATGGGAATTTTACTATAGGGAAAATATAATGTTTGTAGTTTTACTTCCAATAGTTTGAGAATCCTGTACACTACCTCATACAAAATGGGTACTGATTAAATGTGTGCTGAATAACTGAATGAATGAAAAAATGAATCTTAAGATTGAAGTTGCTGCCATGGTTGAAGAATTACATCTAATCTGTAATTTGTGTATTAGAGTATTATTGGCTAGGACCAAGAAAAGGCCATGATGCATTGAATTTGTTAAACACCTAATGTTATACGCTAAGGAGTTTAACATTTATTTTATGGATTTTAAAATAGATGAGTATCCTGAGTATTAGAGGGAAAAGGAAAATAAATTGGTAAGGAAGGTAGGAGAGGCATTTTAATAATGTGAGTGTGATCTACAATTTCTAATCATGGAGAACAGCAAGAATTTAATAAGGTATTTGATGGTTTAGGAGTCTTCAGTGAACTTTGAAAAGGCAGACTCACAAGTTGATAGAGACAAAATTTAAAAAAAGATAAATTATATTTACTTTTCTGGCCAAAGTAGAGTAACAGGGATGAAATTTATGCCCTGGAACATGTGGGGGGAAATGAAATAGAATACGATAAAATTGTGAAAGACACTGGACATCAGGAAGCATAGACTGATTCCTCACTGACAGGAAATAAATGAGGTGAGTGCTATGATGGCTCCACATTCCTTGCGTTTCTAGGCCACAGCTCAGAGAGGCAGAACCCAGGCAAAGACCAGCAGTCTTGCTTTGTAGAGGAGATGGAGCTAAGGCATTGCAGAGAACAAGGTGGACAGAGTTCTCAAGGCAGACAACCTGAGAGGAAACTGAGAGAAAGAGAGGGAACTTCAGAATGTTGCCCCCCACAGGAATGATTCAGGGGATTACAGATCAGCTCCTGTGTGAATACATTATTAGAAGCCAGGAAAGAAACCACTGGAAAGGATTCTTGATAACTGATACTCACACAGGGCCTGCAATAGTTCCCTTTACCGTCAGCCAGACTAGAGAACCTTTAGGTCCACAGGCATTGAATTAGTTTACGTGGAAGGAACTTTCTGCAGTCCTGAGGAACAGTTAATTAACCATACAACATGGTATAACATTATTTAGCCATGTACTGCTCACAGGGAACTGCTCTGTTTATTTCAATCACATCTTACAAAGGACCCCAAAGGATCAAACTCTTTCCAAGCAACATAACAGGATGCACAAAAGGGAAATACTATTTGTAAAAAGAAATAGCATAGTGATCAACACATGGGTATTAAGTAAAGACAGGATCAGTAGTAGGAGCACTGATCTATCCTTTGCCCTCGGGCTTTAATATGGCACTGTTTTTTCTGAATATTGTTGAAAATGTTACCTTAAAAGATAATTGATCTTGATTTCTGAGGGGTTTTTTGGTGCCACGTTAAGTTGTATACCCAATGCCTCACTCTCCTCACCCTATTTTGGCCAATATCAAAACCTCAGGGTTGTGAGTACATAGAAAAACATGCTTCTCAGCAGCTCCT